>WURS02452488.1:0-14113 GCA_011762765.2 Rhinocypha anisoptera
TAAATAGAGAAAAGCACACCTCGAAGGGTGGTGCGCGCAAATGCCACCGAGAGAATAAGAAAAAAGAGAGAGGAAAGAGAGAGAGAGAGAGAGAGAGAGAGAGAGAGAGAGAGAGAGAAAGAGAGAGAGATCGCGTACCGGAGAGCTCGGCACGCCATATTCAAATAATATACTCCCTTCTTCCGATTTTAATTATTTCCTCTACACTCTCTCACCACACTTACTTTTGATTCAAACACACATTCACACACACACATAAGCAGAATTCAAGCTGGAACACACCATTCGCATGTTGGATTCCCGGAATTGCATTGCTTAGTGAATCTGCTGGGAATTGATGATGTGTGTGGGTGACTCCTCCTAGTTGGCTCAAATTGGTTCGTGTCGCTTCCTTAAATCGGCTTAAGCAACCTACTAAGAAGAAGCAATTAACAATGGAAAAGAAGTTAAATAAGAAAACGTATTTTCAATTGATGGTACACACCGAATTTTTATGATAAAAAATCAACAACAACAACAACAACAACACACACACACACACACACCCAAACACAAATCAAAATACAATACGATGGAATTCATCAGGTTATTTGGTGGGGTAAGCAAGTGCTGCGAATGACGAGATTGTGGCACGAAGCTAATTTGAATTCTATTGCCCGAGATGCCGAGCGGATGGCGTGCAAAGTGAATCAAAGTGGAAATTGAAATTGAATTAAATCCTTGCATTGAGCTTTAGTGGTGGTGATGGCAGCGCGAGGCTCATCGTTGGGCCACGGCATATTTCATTGTCACTGCTCGGTGCACAGTACGTGACTTTGCTCATTACACACTTACGAGCACTGCTACGAGCATCCAACCCAGTGAAGCACACACACACACAAGCAAGCTTACTTTGTACCAGCTTACTTGGTTATTGAGCCATCCAAGTGCCGCTCTAAGGCCAGATAAGAAGCTTGAGAGAGAGAGAGAGAGAGAGAGAGAGAGAGAGAGAGAGAGAGAGAATGATACTCTGAGCACTTCTAACCCGCTTCAACCGCCCTCAGCCAACATTCACTTTTCAACCCAATCCAGAGAGGAAAAGTAAATTGAAAGTTTGAATAAACATATCCACGGACTGACGCCAGCTCGTTAATAATTGATCATGCTTATTATGTGAAATCTAATGTAATATTTTTTTAATTACACGTATCACATTCTCTATATCTTTCAAAAACATTAAATCCAAAAATTAAAAGTGTAAAGATAAGATAAGAGTTGCACTAAAATTCTAAGAAATGTTTCTTTACTAGTCTTCTTATGTCTGTCTGTTTTTGACAAGTTTTGCCGATCTGTTTTCTTTATTATTTGACTTTGTAAACTCTTATCGATAAAATAATATTTCAAAAACACTTTTTAAATAATTAATTTATTAATTATAACTAATTCTTTACTTTATTTTTCACAAATACGTATTATTTTTAGTATATATAGTTAATAATATATAAAAGGAGAGTTTATAAAAAGTTTTAAATGTGATGTGAAAGTATTATTTAAAATGTGCGTGTATATATCTGCTTCTTTCTGATTGTCCCAAGAATAGATTTTTTTTGTACTGTCACCACTAAAAAATTGTCTTAAAAAACATAAGCATTTAATAAATCAGTTTTATTTTTTTGTAAAAACGGTAAAAACTGCTAAAATTTTAACCTGAACTAGCTAATCAAATTTTGAATAAAACAAAATTTTAAAGTTGAATTAAATAAGAATTTTAATATTAATTCAAAAAGTTTGAATCAAATTCTCCGCTGCACGTGCGTCAAAAACAAAACATAGGCAGAACATTGAGCATAGAAGATAATAAAACAACAAGCATAATTGCTCTTAATATAATAGAAAAGAGGTGAAAATTAATTGACTAAAAAGTACTAATGCTCTCCCCAAATGACTGTAAACGTGCCTTTTCACTTATAATTTATTGAATTTTTGAACAACAAGAAAACATAATAGGCGAGTGCTTGTAGCAATGTTTTTTGGGGCTAAAAATACATGAAGTAGTTGCATTTATAATAATGGAGTTGCTAGTGTTTCAATCTCTCTTTCTGCTCGTTTTCAATGGCAGACTATTGTTGGCTATTGTTTTGGGCGACAAATGGGTTCCATGTGGCACCACCACTGTGAAGCGAGACTCCACCGTAGTAGTAGTAGTAGTGCCATTGTCGGGGACAATGACTCGTCGGGTTCCATCCCCCACACTCTGGTCTCCCCCCTCGAAAGGGAGCACAACTTTTTGCTGGCTGATTCTCTCTCTCTCTCTCTCTCTCTCTCTCTCTCGGTGGCGCGTCAAGCAGAATTAATTCGAGAAAAGCGACGAGGTGGCGATGCGAACGCGTGCAGTGGTAGTGATGGTGACGAGTCAATCGGGTCCCGATGATGATGATGATGATGGTGGTGGTGATGACGAGTTGCGTTGCGAAGTGCGCGCGCACATCACACACTCACAAACTGGCAAATATGGAAATTCACACTCTCACTTTCTGGTCCGACATCTGTCAAAGCCTCTGGTTTGCCTCTCTGTGCTGCTCATATATTCCATTGCCTTTTGGAATTAAATTCGGGGAAGAAAACACGCACATGGTACACTCGGATAATTCTAAATTCTCTCTCTCTCTCTCTCTCTCGCCAGATATAAGCTTATTTCACATAGACCTAAAAAAGATCCATGACAGTAGAATCAAATCTTGCGTACCAAACGTGGGTGGAGTTTACTTTTTTCTAAAATAAAATTTAATTTGTGTCCAATGTTGGATCAATGTAGATAGATTTACTCCCGTCGATATCGATCGATACACGAACCAACAAGACACACACACATGCCAATTGCATTAGAGAGTGATGAGAAAAACAATCGAAACAAAAATTCCTTCTACAAATGAAATAGACATATACACTAATGAGATTATTTCTGTAATTCACTTTTGTTGAAATGAAATGATATATTAAATTAAGATGGTTTATGGTTCTTGTTAAGGGAAAAAATGATTCTGTTTCTCGTAAAGTTTAGCACTCTTGACTGTAGTAAATCTTGTTGACAGAATTGAACGTGCTTGGAAAAAATAAGAACAAGAGAAAAGTTTAAAGATATGTTAAATTTCCTGATTTATAAAAAACCAACATGTGATATCTGGCAAAGTAAAAAAAGACTGTGTAGAGAATCGATTTATGGCTCAGCAAGAAACCAAATGAAGGAAGTTATCAGCTGTAGAGTGGCGGATGACGGCTTGAGCGCGCTATCTATCAAGTCTGGCTATTGTTTTGAGCTCAATGCATGCTAACCTAAACTTGGTGGTGCACTCGAGTCATCTCGTCTTCATTTCACTCTCTCCACTCTGGTCTAGTCTGGTCTTGTAAATTTAAAAATCCCGCTTCTCTGGCCTGTTTGCCTCTGTGCACTGCTGTTGTGTGTGTGTGTGTATGTGTTGTGGATTGCGACAGCTTCCCACATCAATCTTGATTGGTGGGCTTTATCTGGCTCGCTAGTAGTGGCAAATCAAGAAGCCATTAGGCTGCCTTGGTCATGACTCTCTCTCTCTTTCTCTTTATTTCTCTCCCCATACTCTGTCTTTTCCCTGCTAATCTCCGCGTCATACTATGCAGTCCGAAGGTATCGATAACGCGCTCGCGACGAACGACAGCAAGACTGTGAAATGTTAATTATGGAACGACGGGCCGAGTGATTCATCATTGATCGTCCTGTCAATGATGGCATTAACTTTGCCCAAACGCTCTATCGAGTCTCTGTTCCAGCTTTGCAATTGCACAGAATATTCTTCTTCTTCTCTCTCTTTCTCTTTCTTTCTTACTCTCGCTGTCCTGTTTCCCACCACTTGGATTATTCGACTAATTAGATTTCCTCTCCGAGCCAAGAGATCGACAATAATTTGCATATCTCGATTTATTCTCTTCTCTCTCTCTCTCTCTCTCTCTCTCTCTCTCTCTCTCTCTCTGGTTTGCTCTGTTGATTGCTCTTTTTGCCTTTTCAAAATATTTGCTTTCTATCTTTGGCATTCAAATATAATGCGTGAAACAGAGGAATAACGCTCACAATGTCATCGATTCTAAGTTGGTTTTACTGCGAATGCATGTTTTAATTAATTCTTTCTTTCTCTTTTGTTTTTTTTGTTTTGCTATTATATAATAGAGCATTGCATCTTGGTACGCATGAATCAAATTGGAATTCTATTCATAGAAATTACGAGCTTTATTTGATTGGCAAAGCTCTGCTCTCACGAGCATTCAAGTTATTTTGAGAATTTTCCTTTCACAAACAATGACCATATGATATAATTCTTTGTTTTAACAAAAAGTAATGCTAGTTTACACCAGATTGTACATTTGAAAGCTTTTAAATTTGTTTTAAATTCTTACAATAATTTTTATTAAATTATTATTAAAAATGATTTTAATTATGCTTCTAAATTTAACCAACCAGTAACACAAAACAGTGTATGAAAAAGTTCCCGAACAAAAATGCTGGTTAAGTTTAATCCAATTTATATTTAAAAATAATAGTATCTAATTTGTAACGTCTTTGATATATTAAATCATAACGTGATCGGCTGTTTTCAAGTTTCACTTTAATCCGTCTAAACTTAAAACAATATCTATCCGAGTGGCCAGAAAATGGACTGCGGCTATCAATACTCCTAAACATCGGGCACAATGCTAGTAATAATTAATTTTTTTTCGTGAAATTTATTTGGCAAAAATCCAATATAAATTTAGTGATTTTTGGAATTTCGCCTTGTTAACTTTTGGCAAATGATAATGTTTTTCGTTTCCCAAGTGTTAGTAAACTCTATAGAAGAATTAAGTAATGTTTACACACACACACACAAATCAACATTATTGATTAAGCAAAGTGATTCAATATGCACACGAAACATCGTTTCCCTCTAGCATCTTCTTGATGGTCTCGAAGTAACTGAGTGAGTGTGCCTCTCATCATCTGGTTATGGTATCGAAATGTGCTACTGGTTTTCGGTGGGAACTGTCATCTCGGTGGGAAATCACAGTAGGCTCGATCGGCACTCTGCGGGAGGCGTGATTCCACTCTTGCGGTGTGTCGCATCGATATCAACTACTATCAAGTCTCTACCATAAAGCATCATTTGTGTGAGAGATTGATATATATAACCGTTTTCTTAACCTTGGGCAATTTTGCGATTAGCTTTAAACCAATTAGCTCGAGACTTCAAGCTTTATGCACATGAGACACACGAAATGTAAACTTGATGAACAACTTGTCTATTTATTCAGGCTCGTTCGGTGACTTTTATTGTTGTTGTACAGTAATGTGCAAAGTGTGTGTGTGTGATGCATGTTTACCAGTGGATACCCTTAATAACCACACGGCACTCTTTATCTATCTCTCTTCTATTCTTTCTCAATCAACTGTGAAAACATATTTTTTTGTTTTGGCTTCTTTTTTACAGTCTTTTAATATCTTAAAAAAAACTTTGATATGCTTTGCTTCACATATGTTCTTTAGTCTTGTTTTTCATTTCTAAAACAACAACAAAATAAAAGGCGCAAAATGAAATAGAGTTCAAAGTTAACTTGGCGTATGAGATGAAGGAATGTCATGAGATTTTAATTAAAAAACCATCTGGATTAGAAACGAAAAATTGCGTGACACGTGTGGCCTTGTTTTCGTTTAAAATCATTCTAAATGATGACTCAAATAAACAACAAAGCATTTGATACAATTTTCAATTTAACTCAAGCAAATTTATTATTCCAAATTCTCATTAAAAGATAGTCATAAATCAGATTAAAGTAAAAAATCAGCTTAAAGTTCCAAGTTGGTCATTTTTGATTATACTATAAACTTGTTCTACTTGTATGCTAAGGTCAGCCTTTGCTGCATTAAGTTTCTTGTTCTTGTTATAGACGTCATGCTTATATCACGTGAACAAAAACACAATTTTTAAAAAATAAATGCACCTGCACCTCTCCTAGTTTGTGAGCAGTTTTTGAACTACAAAACCTTCTGTTCACGCAATTTAACTTTCACGCATGTAATAGAAGGGGTCTTGCCTTTGTATATGCTTGGGTTTGCCAAACTTAGACCCTTTTCTGCCTTTCGCTTTGTTTCGATAAAAATGCCCACTAACTTTGCGTAAATACTAGGAAGAACTGTAATATTAATAGTACTCATTTTGCAAAGTAAAAAGTAAACTATGAGCATCCTTAGGTTCCCTGCCATTCTAACCATTCTCACTTATTAGCGGGAAAAATGTAGACAATAACAAATGCGAGGTGAAGTGGGTGAGAGAGAGAGAGAGAGAGAGAGAGAGAGAGTGTGTGTGTGTGTGTGTGTGTGTGTAAACCCTGGATGGCAGTGACAGTGTGAGACCAATGTCAACAAGTCACACAGCGTGGCGATGCAATCCTGCCTGTCACCCTCCACGTTGGCAACACTGAGATCGTGATGGTGGCAACCTAAAGCAATACACTCCACATACAATTGCCATCAAAGAAGGATAGATTTCTCTCTCTCGACGTGTAAACTACCTAAGAACAAATGGCACAGTGGTGATTGTGTACCATTGCTAACTAGCAATGTCAATATAGAGAAAACAAATGGCACTTAGAGAAGGAAACGGTCAAAGGTTGTTCGCTTCTTGACCTCTTGCACATCTCACATTGATTCGAATTCTGGTAATCACTTTTTTTCGTTCTTTGCTGTTTGTTGCAAATGGTGAGTTTAGATTTGTGTCTGTTTGAAAAGAAGACACTGGCTTGGAGAATGCCATCACTCATTATGGTTAGTGTCACTGCACCATCGCACTCTGGTGCCTCTGCTCTTTCTGAGTTATTGCCACAAATAAATCTCAAGTTCGGTGCGCACAATGTCTATTAATCATCGATTCATTGCCCGCCTAGGTCGACATTTGGTGGATGCTCGATGCTCACTCCTAGTTGGTCCACTCGTCGTGTCCGTGCAGCAAAGAACACTTTCAGTGCGCACGCCACACTAGAAACTCGTAAAAGTGAGAGACAGAGCGTGGTTGAGAGGCACCTGACGCTAAACCAAATAGACCATAATGTACTCCGAGCTTATACTGCTACAGCCTGACAAGATGACAGTTTATTTTTAGGATACATACAAAACTATTGCATGATTAGAATTGCACGCAGACACACACACACAGATACACACGCACGGTACTTTTTGTTTAAATTGTCTAAATGAACTTGACCTTGAAAAAGGTCCATCCTTTGAAACCTGCAATTACAAACATTTTTATTAATTTCAATTTAGTTGGTAATTTGTTGCATGGCATGGTTTTTACTATGATAATAACTACTCTACGAGTTGACTAAAACTATAAATATAATTTTTTAATTAGAGATTTTGAGATTATGAGTTGTAAGATTCTCTGATTCTGGTAAATTTAAAATAAAACGTTTAGACAAATGAACTTGAACATGTATTTTCGTGCTATTTTGCTTGAAAGACTAATGCGTGATGCGTTCAATATTTTGATTGCAATAGAGTTGTATCTCGACTATCTAGTGAAGAGAGTGTAGCGTGGTGTGATGCGGTCGGAGTTCATCTGCTTACCAGCACACCATTTGTTGCTTTTTCCAAACTGAGTTGGGCACTGTAAGCAAACCAGACTGAGCAAAGGGACAGGAAAACCAGGAAATTAGTGTTGACAGAGCCGGTCGATCTGTGGCGCGCAAACAGACTAGCTTGAGCGATCATCTCGAGCATGCTAGCCACGCGTGGTGATGTTTATACCACCAAGGCACGCTCGATTATGAACCTCACAACACAACACAGACACACGAACAGACGAGCCGAGCTGACAGACAGGCATGAGTGGCGAGATGGCACCAAGGCATTGGTGGTAATTGAATTACTCTCCATAAATAACACTATTGCAATGCTACTCTCAGGCAGAACACAATGAGTTCAGACTTGTTCGTCCCGGTCAAACTCATCAGTGGCGCATAAATTGTCCAACTATAGTTCCACTGACACGAGATGCATTGAGTTGCTGTGGATATAAATTCAGATTAGTCTCGCACAGACTAATACAGGCCAATGTCGGACAGGAACCAGAATTCAAGTTCAGACTGTATCATCCTCTTGTGAATTGTCGCCATGTCACCATAAGTCAGAGTTTGCACTGATGCAGTGTCACAGTGCAGAACAACAGGATACAGTAAAGTGAAATATGATACTGCTACAACTAAGAACATAACAGAAATTTGTAATTTTGACTTTGAAATGTATTCTAATTAACTAATTTTATTTTTCATTAAAGTTTTACATTGAAATTGCAAATAAGAATTCCAAGATTAGTACTGTATATGACTTGAATGTAGTTAGTCTGGATTGGAGTGAAGCAGCATGTATTGCACCGTGCCTTGCAAGTTGCCAGTGCATTTGAATTGTCTGAGTCACTCGGCAGGAGGTACGCGGGCGAGCTAACGGAACAACACCTACTGGAGTGCACCGGTGCACTAGCCAAACCTGTTATGTTTGTTTTGTTGGTGCTGTGATTGTCGTTTGGCTGCCTAGTGTTGTGTCCATGGTGGTGATGCCGTCGCAATTCGTCGTTGTCCGGAGTCAGCGAGCCACGAAAGCAAAAGTGCAAACTCGGAACTGGTGGCAGCTGTGGCGGTAGTGATGGTAGTGATGGTAGTGCTGGTCACATCGTAAATCACCACACTCACTGCCAGTTGGTTTGCTTTAGATGGTGTTCGAGCACGCAACCTCACTCTGGCGCACACTTGGAGACAGACACCGACACAGCACGTTGCACAGGTGGCGAGATGCGGCTCAGTGTCGGAATCCCCTTTTACGGTGTCGGAGTGTCGTCAGCACTACTGCAGACACTTACCACTTGTGAAACAGGTGTGCACTACTCCTGGTCTACTCTCAACACCAGTAGCATTTGTTTGCTTAGCACTACGATGACCCACTGGTGAGTTAACTCGAACCCATCAGTCAATGCTAAACCAAACCCAAAAAGATAACATCGTATTCAATGAGCTATTCACAAATCGATGCTGACGTCTCACTGTTTTCTGTAATCGCATCGATTATCAGGTAGCTTGCTCTGTCGGCATATATTGCTTCCGAGGGATTTTTCATCTCAACTAATCGCTCGGTTGCTGTCATCTTGCGCTTTAAGTTAAGAGATATCAATACATATTAAATGTAAGTGACTTTCGAGACTGGGGAAGGCCGGTGCCAGTGTCCACTCCAATCAACCCGTTCGTTAGATGAGTGACGAGATATGTTGCAGTGCGAAAGTAGAGTGGAGTGAAGTGTCCACGTGGTTGCGATGCCAGACTGATATCGGTCTTTGGGTGACGCGATTCATCGCGCACTCTTAGAGTATCAGTGACGTCGGTGGCCTAGACACAAAGTGTCCCTCTTGCACCGGAGGACAGAGAGAGAGAGAGAGAGAGAGAGAGAGAGCCAATTAGTGATGTCCATCACGTACTGCCATCTTGCGTACTCAGGACAGATTCATCCAGAGTTGCTCGAATCAGTCTAAACACGGCCCGTTGCGTGGCACTGTTCAACATGCCGGGCAGAGGTCACAGTCAATGTCTACGAGACTAAACAGATCAGACAAGGCGGATGTGAAGTGGCTGGGAACGTGTGCCCTCGGCCCGCCATCTATTAATAGCGAACAAGAGATGAGCGTACGAAAGATGTAATCGATACCACACGGTTCGAGGGAAGAGAGGTCAATCTCGCTTGCATGCCTAGACCATCAACAGGGTTGTAAACAAAGCCGAGTTTGTCTGTGCTACTGTGTTGCAATGTGCCATCTACGTCATAGGACTACCATCACCATTTAACCAAAACCCTCAGTGACCAACTTTAGAGGGACAGAGATGAATGAGTTTGGCAGACTCGAGCCAAGCACTAGCACTGATCACTATGTGTGTAATGACAACATTGCAATGAGAGACTATCCGGCTAATGAGATGACAAGTGGAGCTGTCGACACACCGAATTGCAATCTGACGTTTTCATGCGAACCCACCAAGCTTAATTTTGCATTACACACAATGCTTGGATCATTGTGACTGCTGTTTTATCTCGCACAACTTTATTCTC
The DNA here is from genome assembly GCA_011762765.2 of Rhinocypha anisoptera. Taxonomy (NCBI): domain Eukaryota; kingdom Metazoa; phylum Arthropoda; class Insecta; order Odonata; family Chlorocyphidae; genus Rhinocypha; species Rhinocypha anisoptera. The sequence goes on from WURS02452488.1 coordinate 10,130, forward strand.
ATTCAACATATCATATCGAAATATAAAGTATTCTGTAGCCCTCAACTTAAAATTCAGATCAGTGTCTAACTAGAAAATCATTTTTTAAATTATATTAATAAAAGTATACTTTTTAAATTATTCGGATCAAAGTTGAATTTTTAATTTAAGTATTTTTTTGCTACAAATAGAATCAACAATTAAATTGCTAATTGTAAAATCTACATTTGCTTTAAAAATATATTTTTGATTACTTTAGCAGTGCAAAAAATATCTTAATCATTTGAGTCTCACAACTTCAAAATTTTCCACAACACTCCGCTTGGTAAAATTCCATTTGGCCTACAAGTTCCGGAATGCTCTGGTGGAAAAGTCCGTTTCCAATCGAGTAGTCAATTTGTGCCTCTCCGCGACTTGATCGGCTTAGATGGAATCAGTCTCGCGTCAAGAAGACAACTGGGACTTATGGGTGCCATTAATTTTTAATTAGAACTCATTCATTAACGCCACTGATCACTGTGTGTGGCCGAGTGACAGTGCGGTGAAGTGGCTCTAACTCATTGTTTCAATTCTCATCCGCGTCCGGAATTATGATGCTACGCCAGTGCCGACATTTTTTTGCGCTCGCGCTCACTTTGATAGCCTAATTGCTCTTTTTCCGCGGAGATTTCTATAAATAATAAGAAGAGATTCGCACAGTCTCTTGGTTCCTCGAAAAATACCGTTAACTGGAGTAGCATTTGGTTTGTGAGATATCAAAATAGAATCAATGCAAACAGACACAGTGGCAGACTGGCTGTACTTGCTGCAGCAATCCAGCCAGCATCAGTAGCGAAGAAGTAGAAGAAGAAAATGATGATGATGATGAGAACGATGTAAAAATATACACATTGTAACCATATGCAATCGAGTGGAGCCACACAGTGCTGCTCGCCAAATGTGAATACATTTTCGATGAATGCAATTTTTTAACTGCTTTTGCAGATGTTACCCCTACCGAGAGCTGATGTTAAGCTCTCTTTCCTCAGACAGACATAGCGTCGACCATCGAGTCTCTCTCTCTCCATTTCTCACGAGCCAGTCAACCCATCAACCTAACATATGCATCTCAAAAAGCACACAATTTATGACTCAATTTTTGAAGCAAAAATTTAGATATATATATATTATAATTGTCAATTAGTGTAGTGTACATCAGGGAGGGGTTTACTTTATTATTATACTCTACACTTCTGTCTGCACATTGCTAAAATTGCACCCACTTTGGACACACAATCCAATTATGCACACTTTTATTTATTAAAAGCTGCCTGGGGGATAGGTTGCATAGGAGAAGAAGTTTAAAGCTTTGTATACACAATTTGACAGCAAGGTCCAAACTGTATGCATTTTCTTGCGTCTTAGAAGTATATGTTATTTACAGTGTAAGTGTAGATAACTAAAATATCAATACCCACAAGGCATTCTGAAGCTATGCATCATCACGTTATCTAATCTATCGGTATGTGTGTACATTTCCAGAGAATCGATTGATGAACTATAGATTCGAAATTGCGCCAAGTCTTTGATTCTTTCAAGTGAGATGAGAGATGAGTCATTGAGTGAGTGAGTGAGAGGGAGAGAGAGGTGACACGGCATCACCGGTGCGGTGGCAATGAATGTGGCGCGTTGTTTTCATCTTTCGCTGACTGATGCTCTTGCTTGTCCCACTCCTCTCCCGATGGGAGATATACATCAATCAGCGTGTTAATAGGAGAAGACAGGCATCGCAAATGGCATACAGGCCCGAGTAGTGATCGTGATGCACGATAGAGGCGTTGGGGGCGTCTCGGAAGCACGCGTCGTGTCTGGCACCACTTTCTTGCGCAACCAAGTCGGCGCGATCAACTCACCACCCACTCGGGCGCTCTGGGTCGCTTCCTTTCTCAGTCTCAATGTGTGTGTGTGAGTGTGTATGTGTCAATCGATGCAATAACAAGCATAATTCATTATTTATTTGCTCCCAGCTGGGAATGCGCGCTAGTATGATAGCGTAAAAAGGAAACGAGCGATGCGCATAGTGGCAGTACCAGAGTGGGACTCGGTGGAGCAGTGAAGAGCAGTGGTCCGCGCTACCGTGCTATCGTGATCCAACCAGACACACGAGCCAGCGCGGTTGGCTTTAATTAAATTGAGAACATGTCTGGTTTGGGTTGGTGAGTCGTCGGATGTGGAGGCGAGTATGTTGCAAATCTTGGCCCAATCACCGAGCCTCCTTCCGCCTTGCGTGCCATGCGTTTTCGCATTTGCTATTTGGTTGATGATTAATAAAACACAAAGGTAGATCACCTGGATTAACACGTCATAGCGATAGTGGTACACGCCACTCACAGCCAGCCATGCCGAATGACAGTGACAGGCCAGTGCCAACATGGTACCAAACAATCCCAAAATTAGCTTTTGTCGCAAGGCTTTCAATTTAATAGCTTTATTCTTGTTTAACGTTGAGAATGGCTAGACAGCTTGATATTGAGCCACGCATTCTTTTTCCAACCACCTAGAGCGCTAGGTAAATCGATATTTGATTATCTCTTCACCAAAACGTCACTTGAATAATTGCTAAATATATAATTTTATATAAACAACAACATTCATTAGTGGTACTATTTTTTCTTCTTTCGAATTGGTTTTGACAAAATTAAATTGCAAAAAATAATGTTTGCTTGTTTGATTTCTCAGAACAATATCCGGGTTAATAGTGACAATACCAGTCAGAAACAGTTGTGCTGGCACCAAGGCATCGATTTGTGATCTGATCAGTTCTCTCTCTCTCTCTCTCTCTCTCTCTCTCTCTCTCTTTCTTACATTGATTTCTGTGAACATTCTCTCCCCGCCAAGATTGATCTTCAACTCGAATTGGCAGTGGCAGTGACACAGATGGATATGATCACAAGGCAAGCTTGGCGCCCGACCGATGTGTATATCCACACACACACACACCAGACCCAAGCATCTCTCTGTTTGTTTTCGTTCGCTGCAACTTCTCAGCAACTGGATTTTACTAGCCAGAGAAAGAGAGAGAGAGAGAGAGAGAGAGAGAGAGAGAGAGAGAGAGAGAGAGGGAGGGAGAGAAAGAGAGAGAGAGCAATCACTTTTGCTTAACGGTGCATTTTCGCACTAACAGCCCGATAGGTGCTTCGATCAATGATCGGCCACCCTCGGGTACCAAAAAAGACCTGCTCGCACTGTTCAATCGATCGATTCGATGGAGCAATGAATTATGATGAGTTGATGCACTGATGCATGGTGTTGAGTCGTATTGTTCAACAGACAGAAAGGATGAACAAAAAATGAGAGAGGGAGAGAGACTGGAGAGAACCGAAGCGCGAGAAAGTGAAGTGATGATGAATATTCACAAGAGCATAGTGTGAGTGTGTGTGCAAACACATTATTTGTGCCACTGTTGCTCCTTCGAGTAAACAATTCACTAAAACATTTATAACCAAAAAAATAGTCTCATTACCAACGAATGACACCTATCCAGACTGAGTTTTTAGGTATGAGTGGAAATGGTTCTAAAACATTGTGAAGGTTTTCTGAGCTTCAGTTTTCCGCTAGGTGACAAACAGTCTATGAAACTTAGCCATTAAAAATTTTTACCCAAACTCCATTAACAACTCTACAAATTGACACGCCATCTGGTGATCAAAATTGTAAATGGTTATAAGAGGACGTACTTTAATTACGTAAGCAAAAAAATCGTGATTTTTAGACCCACTTCCTCCCTTGGTGAGCTGTTTGTTAGCATAGACTAACAGACCCCCCTCCCCCTCAAATCTTACGTGAGAAAATAGTTTTCAAAATATATTTAAAAACAAATTTTCAATTGCAAAAAACAAAGTAGTACTAAACATGCAATGTCTTAAGGTTTGTGTACAGTGTTGTTTCAGGCGCGTAGCACACTAGCAGGACTGGGTGCTGCAAAAGTGCAGTGTTGCACTGCAGCATTATCCACAATCTCCAGAA
>WURS02452497.1:0-14112 GCA_011762765.2 Rhinocypha anisoptera
CCCCCCGCGGAACTTTTTTTTTTCCCCGGGGCCCCCTCCCTTCTTTTTGGGGGGGGCCCGGGAAGGGGGGTCCTTTTAATGGGGCCCGCCCCCCCCCCCCCCCCCCCCCCCCAGCCCTGACCCCCAAAACAATGGTGGGAAATGCTTGGACCGCGAATGCCTATGGGCTTATCCCGTTCGTGTTTCCCTCAGGCTGTGCGTGTCAGAGGGGGGGAGAGAGAGATATATTAATGAGGCAAATGGAATCTCGGAATATGTGGGGGGTGAACATTTGTTTTCCTGGATGCCAATATTTTTCCAATAACTATGAAACTATTCAAAATTACGTATGGTCGTAGAATATTGGCTGATTGAGTAGTAGTGCATTATATTTTCAGCAGATATGTACACTGACTACGGCCCTGGTTTAAAAGTCGTCCTATATAAATGGTACTTCTAATTCTAAAGGGTTAAAAAAGCCTTAAAGGTTCAGTAATTGTCAATTATTGTACACTAATATCTTAAGAAGATTTTACCTTTACTATAGTCATTTACAACCTGAAAATTTTCAAAATTCCTGTTTCCAAAATTCAAATTTTCAAATTTCAAAAGGGCTGGATGCATATTATTAATATGTCATGAATGGAAATTTTCTACCTATTAATGCTCACTATGGTTCGCATTTCAAAATTTCTATATTCATACTAATAGAAGCGCTTTCATTATTTGCTGAAGAAATCAATTTTTTTAAAAATAATTTTGATACTGATTTTTGTAGATGTTCGTTGACATTGGTTATTTCCCCTCCTATAAACTTACGAGATTTCTTGAGCAATATGAGGACAAGATTTATGAAATTTTTGCTAAAGACCGAGCCATGCGAAACGTATCGGTGACCAAAAATTAACCAAAGAGAAAACGAGACAGGGAAGTATGTACCACTTATTACTCTTGATCACCTGGCCTACTTCTCGTGATGTCCCAGCTGGGAAGATGGCAATAATAATTTGCCTCTCATCATGAATCACAATTGGTAAACAGCCCGAGGCTGGTAAGATTCGAGCATTGAATGATTTAAAGTCCCTTGACCCAACCTTAGGATTTTTCCAGCAAATATTTTCAAAGTGATTTTCAGTATACTGCTGCTCGATACTTAATGCTTTCGATGCCGATTCTTTAACATTTTAAATGAAAATATTTTTTCTCTGATATGCCATAGGAGAAATTCGTTCATTTATTATAAATTAATAAGACGAAATGAAGATCTGCAAGGGTGGAGTGTGCACTCCACAAAATATAACATAAATTCGAGAGTTTTCAGGATTTTTGGGGAAAATGAAATCGTATGGTTTTCCAAAAAGAACTAATCAACATTTAAAAACTAAAAAGGTGAATAATACATTCATATTGCCTAAAGTTTCTTATATTGGAAAGCCTCAATTCGCTTTTCTAACTTTCTACCTTCGCCTATCTTGCGTGCTATCGAATGATAATTTCCGAAATTTAAAATAAGAATTAGAAAGCTTAGGAAAAATGTTCACACAAATAGTCTCGCTGCCTTTTAATGTAGACCAGAAATAATCTCAAGGAAAATGTGTCGAATAATCATTTATAGTGCTTTTTTTCTTTCTGGTGCATGTAGTGTATTTTGAGTGTAAAAACTGCATCTCATTTGAGCGGTATTCAAACCCATATCTACTAATGCAAGTTGTGACATATCTCATTTTTCACCTGTGGCATAGAGCTCCAAATTCAATTCATATTTTTTTACAATGAATTTCTACACAAGTTCTAGCATAGGTATATATTGATTGGTTGGTCAAAATGGTGACATTTGACAAAGTGTGGCAAGCACTTAAAGATTCCTTAAGGCCGAACCGAGAGAAAACACGCGATAAAAAATGTAACCGAAAAAACTAGTTACACACACTAATGTGATGCGATAAATACCAACAGTGGCGTCATTCGCAGGATTCGCTATAACCAGCTGTTGGGGTGAAAGCGAAAGGGGAAACGTGGTAGCAGATAAGGGAATGGAGGAATTCCGGATCTGTTCGTGCTCCTCTGAAGCAGATTCCGAAGCTTTGTGAAAGGGGGCATCGATGTGATAAATCTATCAAGAAGAAGAGAGGTTCAACTCATGTAATAAATGGGTAGTTCCGAAAAAGACCGTGGGGCAAATTAAACACGATTTCACTGACAAATTAAGCGATATGTGACGCCCGGATAATGTAATAATCCGATCATCCTATGCAAAATGACATGATTTTCATATATTGATTCCACGAAGTCTGCAAAATGAAAATATTTTCATAGCCAACAATTACGATTAATAAATCAAAGTTAGGAACTATAACTATATCTATAACTGAATTTTATCCAAGAGGAGTTTATGCTCGCTTTCACTTCTCCTGTTATAGTAAGCACACGGATTTCAGCTCATGCTTAAATAATAATTTATAAGTTTTCAATGAAAATAATGGGTAAAACATGGATAATTGGGCATGTAGGAATATCTGTCATACTCCTGATTTAAAAATGTACCTTCTTGTAGCCTCTTTGGTACTGCATTATTTTACTCAGCTTAAATACGCCTACGTTAAAACTTTATTTATTTGTTCTACATTTTATTTGCACTAATGTTTCCTTCAATGAAACAACATAGAGTCAATAGACGGGACTTCGTGTAAAGATAATATATTTAAAGGACTCATACGATGGTGTTATGCAAAACTGTAGCTATTAATGAATTTTTACAATTTTTAAAATTGAGCGGTTGTCTAACTCGGAATTTTAAGCTTCGCGACAGAGATTCCGGTCGCAGTGTTAGCATTTGCTTTAATGTCAGCTAAATATCATTAGGTATTTAAATTATGGAGTATACACAAGTATCCGAATTAAATTAATGACATTGAATATAACTGAAAATAATCACGAAAAGACCCAATTTTAGCCAACCAATATTAGTCACTAGTTTAATAATTTTAGTCACAATATTTCGTTTGAAATTTCAATCCAAAACATCATACTTATGGGCGTCGAATAAAGTTAAAGATAATAACAGAATAGCATTGTGTCAAAACCATAAGAAATAAGGATTAAATTGTAAAAGAAACATTCATTGGTGTAAAAAAATATTATAGTGAAAATTAAATAACAATGTAAATTAATAATTAGATTATAATAAAATATTAATGTAAGAAGACTCAGTAATGATGCGATTGCATTTCATTTTGTGCATATCATACTTCCGACCAATGTATAATGCATTGTAATTTATGCAAGGCACCCAAATCTAGGACGAATTCATTATGCTTCGGACACTTAGCGTTATCAAATATGAACTCTGGGAAGTACTTTAATCCAAATCTAATTGTTTGACTTTTCAGGATTAGGGCGCTGGGAATATCAGTGTTCTCTGAGGTCTCAAATGTGTCTGATGAGTTGCACAACTATTCTTTCCAAATCTCTTTTCATCGATTTAACATAATAAATTAATAATAAAATAATTCTACCAAATCCCAGACAGAAATAAAAGGACGGAGCAGAGGAAATGACGTAGCAAATAATAAATAGCGATCCGAAATCAGTAACCGTTTCCAATGCGTGGCGTGTTGGACTTCACTTTTCCTGGTCGTGGTTCTGATGAAATTGACTCCAGAAGAGAGACGTTATGTCGGAGTAGGCAGAAACCATTATGTGCACCACATTTTTTAAAACACAGAACATTGAACCGAGAGTTTGATAGACGGAGCAGGAATAAAGATGAGACCGCTGAACCCTCGTCTTCCACCATTCCCTTTAAAGTTCTGCTCGTAAAAGCGGCACGCTATTTGTTTCCTGCGACATGACGTACGCTTATTTGTGGGTCTGGTCCTCTCCCTCAACATCCCTCTCACCTCTGACTCCTTTCTCCGCTACGGACTAAGCGACTAAGGGTTTTGTGCGGCGTGGCCTGGGGTCATAGTACGAGAAATCGTGGAATGAGAATCGGGAAGCGAGGGGTGGAAACTAATGAATGTTAAGTGCTAAGGGGGTTGGCTAGTTATGGCTTTAAACGAACACAGGAACATTTGTAACGGCTGGAATTCCATCGTGAAGACTATTAATATGAGTCCTGGTGATACACATGGACGGGATTATTCTTATAAACACTTCGAGGCCCTGTTCTACAATTGGAGCAGAAAAGCATCTGGGAAGATTTTTGGCCAGGCAAGTGAATTAATTAGGTGAGTTCTTGGAGGATTTTTCCTTTCGGTTAAAAAAGAAAATTTAAAATAGCTTATTTCATATTCTAATACATTTTTTTCATACATTTTTGTTGAAGATCCCAGCGGCGAAGGGGGTTTGAAAAAGGAAGACTTCCTGGTTGTACTTCGCGTGTAGCCATATTGCTTGAAAGACGGTTACGCCGGAATTATACTCGGGAGTCTTCAGTCACCTCACAGACCTGAAGACACCATCTGCAACTACGGCGAAGCTGTAGTAACAGCAGCATAGGAATGCTACATTCATTTGACTTGGGAATATTTATCACTTAAAGTCACATCATATACCGTTGATCACATTAAATTACATTTGCGACCAAAAAATAATATGATTGCTTATTTAAACTTCCCTATATAATTACAGGTGAATCCATCAATCTTTCTAACTTCCATTATTTATAAGCTGTGTTGTGATTATTTACTTTCTGAGTAGTGAGAATCAGGTGCTTCTATTTACTAAATTTGAATTATTTACTTTATTCATTCTTGCGTTACACCTCTGCAATGTGCGATGCGCTTAAAGCTGTGTGGTCTCAGTCGGCTGACTGGTTGTTGAAGAAAACGAATACAGGAATCTTAGGATGTTTTCCTCAAATCTTCAAGTTCACTCATTTTCACTGTACGAGTGTCTATCTTAATAGATTATGTTATCCCACAATGCGAAAAATTAATACACAGGCTGATTTAGTGAATCTCCTTCGTCTTTTTTAAATACATCATGCCTACATACTGCCTTCTCTACCTGTTGTAGGCCTGCATGCCTACAAATGATGTGTTTCACTTAATTGGAAAAAATCGGAATGCAAATTAATTGGTCGCCTCTTAAAATCCTAAATACCATCGATTCCTTCAGAGTTTTCTTGAGGTACTTTTTTCAACATATTTCGCTAAGCTGTAGCATCTTCAAGAACTCCACGATTGGGCACGAAAAAAAGACATGATAAATTCAAAATGGCGACCGATGATAGAGATTATTTATATAAAAATTAGAATTGATTTATAACATTTCCAAATATAATCTCCATTTGAAAGAGATAATGGAAAGGTGATGGATCAACTAATGCTATCATTACCAAGAGATGCTGAAGCGTAAAGACACTTAAATTTCTCTTTGATTTCACGCACGCGGAATTCATGAATCAAACATGCATTACTAAGATTGGCATGCAAGGCATTTTGGGAAAATTATAGCTACGTCTGTTTGAGAGAGATAATATAATATAGTGACTAACAACTTTCTTCAGTAATGTCACGATGGGAATGGTTATAGAACGTACAGCATGGCAGCAATCAGCAATCAAGCATATTAGAGCGGGAATGTGGAATGAATAGAAAACTTCGCTTACCTTTCCACAGGACAGTGTATATGGGGCTTTCGTTTTCCACGGGAAAATTCGCAAGTCCACAGCTGCGCACTGTGAATCCATAGTTGCACACCTGCATGGCGATTCGCTTTCAAATCTGGGAAATCTGTCGCCTGCGAGGCAGCGACGATCCCGAGCCTGGTCTTCTTCCAATGAATGCTACGTTGCCATCTTGTATTGTCTGGCTAAAACGTAACAACGGTGGCGGCAGGAACTAACAAAAGAGAAGACGAAAAAGGCGTAGAAGTGAGATCGTAGTCCTGTTGATTGTGAGGTCGCCGTGTGACAGTGATTGTGAGATTTCTGGCAGGATTTGTGAATATGGTTGACATGCATTAGTGTGTGTTGTGGTAAGAGAACCTTGTTATTATGTTTGGAAGTTGTGTTACTTCGTGTCGGTATATCTTCATTGGAAAGAAGTTGGAAACTACAGAGTGTGTGTCTGTGCCTAGGAATAACATGTTTTTAAAATGTGGGTGAATACGGGCTGTTCTGGAACGGTCCGAACGTATCATATTGGATGACGCATAAAAATGAGACTTGATCTTACACAAGGTTCATTCTTTCGGAGAAGATACATTGGTATGCTGTGTGCATAGGTCCTCTGATTTTAGTGAGCGGTTTTACTACGTAACGCACAATATGCCTGGGTAAGTTTTAATATTACGTTAAAATTTATCTAATTACGAAATGTATAATTGTTATGGGCGTACAGAATTAAAGCTTGAATGACCTACTGTGATATTGTTGAAAATAAGTGTTGTTACATTTTAGTTATCCGTTGCAAACTAGCGGCATTACAAAACGGGGTTTTAAAATACTTTGATTGTATTATGGGTAAAAACCTTCCCAGAATGCATTGTGTATAATCTGATTTGCAGTAGTTTACTAGAAGATTGATATACATCGGATTAACGTAGTTGACATAAAGCGGTAAGTGGAGTGAATTCTCAAGCATTTTTAAAGAATAGAGCATGTAACTAGTAAATAATTAGAAATCGTATGACTTTACTGTGAACGTTGTTGTATCACTTACATGCGTTCTGGGTCGTGTAAGTTTAACTTACTATAATCGAATTATAATTGCACAGTATAACTTTTAAAGGTTTTAGGAACTATAACGCGCTAATATTTAGCCAAGTAGCATTATGTTGACCAATGTAAGAGTTCAATCAAGAGAGTAAAGCAATATTAATAACTGAATTTTATTTACAACCAGTAAGTTACTAATGACTAGTTTTTATGAATATTTGAATTCTTGTGAATACATTTAATTTGTTTCATTATTCTCATTTTATGCACTAATGATTTTCATATATATATTGCTGTGATGTATCTTGCATAACGTGTCTTTGCTGCGTTCCCAGAATTACATATTAGGTTGATTTAGTTTTGATTCACTACCGAGCACACCTGCGTTTTACTTTAGTTATTATTTTATGAATTACGTATATTTCTGAAGTCTATGAATACGAATGAATACGAATTTATTAGACATTATAAATAAAAGGTTTGTATAAGCTTTTTTAACTGGTAGAGAATCACTATGTTTTAATTAATTTTTATTTTCCGCCATTTTGATTTATCTCTCTGAAAGCGGGAAAAGGCATGCTAGTGTATAAATTATTTAAAATAGCATATTTTCAAGGATGTGAAATTATTATCTAAGAGTGTGTAATCTTTTTCCATGAAAATAATACTGTGGAGAAATGATTTAAATAAGGTGAAGTGATTTAATGCTGTATTTTTTTTATAATTGGTGATCGGAATGTGAAAACTTCATTGCTAAATTAAGATTAATTCAATAAGTTCAATAATAGTTAATGACTCTTGCTAAATTTTGATTTGTGTCAACATATTATATGTAGAACTGGTAAAGTGGTAAATGTGTTTACAGAAAATTTTAAAATTTTCGAACAACTTACTCAAAATCTTGGCATTGGAATTACTAAGATTACTTAGGAACATTAACTGTATTTTTAAAATATGTCGTAGCGTTTTTCAAGTAGCTGTAATAAAAATGGTGAGTGGTGATATTTTTCCCCCATACCTTTAGACATACTTGCCAGATATTGTTTGATTTCGACTGTTTGATCTGATTGTTTGATTTAGACTGTTAGACAGACACTGTTTTCTTAATATTTTGATTAAATTTCTATTTTTAAATGCTTTGTCTCAGTACTTTCAACATAACAGTTGAAAATATTTTAATTGCAGTATTTTTCTTAAGCCTCCTTATTAAATATTTAGTCACATGCAGTCGATTACAACCATAATGCTGACTGAAATACATGTCTGCATTCTTATTAAGCTGTTATTTCCCAAAAATTAGTTAGAAGTTTCTTCTAACCAAAATATTTCTCACAAAATATTTTGGCCCAAAAATTGACAGGGTTTGAATATTTTTATTTTTAAAAAGCGGGATTAGTTTATTTCCTAGTCACCCCTTCCCTAAACATCAAGTTGGAATCTTCCTAATGAATCTAATATTGTTCATTCCACCCTTTAATAAACAAAAAATGGTACTATCTCTAAGATACAGGCGGCGTAGTGTTTTTAAGTTTCCCCAGTTTTAATTCCTGCTTTTTTGAGCAATTTTCGAGCTATAATTATTAGTTAAACTCCTGGGTTTTATAGATTTATAAACTGTTTAAGAGTGGCCTTAAATTCCAACCAACCAATTTCCTTCACATATAATTGCTATGTATAAATTACCTTTTATCCTTAGTTTTTCATGTATATTTTATAATTTTCTAGAGTTTCAACGAGATAGATATTACCTTGACACAGAGAACTGTGACTGCTGAAATAATTACAGTTTTTCTTACTTTTTTATAGCCATACCAGAGTTATGAATTACTTACCATAAGAGTCAGCCACTAATGAAATACGATTATAACAAGATGAAGATGTTTTGCGGTGCCATTCATAGGCCTGGGCATCCCTGTGCGAGACATCTGTTAAATCCCCGGTTAATTGCAAAGATTTCTCTCTGAGTCCTGTGGTAAGTAATTAGTGCTTTAATTCTGTTATTTATATTTTGCTGTTCCGTTCTAAGTTATGTCAAGTCCTATTTGAAAACTGGGCCGCCCATTTCATGTTTTACTGTTCCCCATTGTGTAAAGAATTTTCAGTAAATTAGTTAATTCTGTTTACTAAATAAATTAAGTAAAGAAGTCAAGTTGAAAGTCTTTACTGTTGTAGGTTAACCGTGCCAGCCTGAGAATTCATTTGTATTAATTTTTCTGGAGATGAATGAACTAACTATACAGTTTCCACATGAATTTAAGTGAATTCCAAGTATAAAGTTAGTTCACATAGCTACAGCATGATGGGATTCCATAAAGGTTTGCTTGAGACAGCGCCGTATTATTTTGAATTACTCCTTGGTGCTTACCTTTCCCTTTGGCAACGGTATACATTTTATCCTTGGTATTTCTTTAGGTATTATGTAGTAGATAGAATAAATTGGGAGAATTCATCTACATCTACATAATACCCTGCCGCCACAAGGACGTGTGGCAGGGGGTGAGCCACCATCATATATTCACATGCACTCTCAATGCACATTATACAAGTCATGCATAAAAAGAAGAGACTATCATGTAAAAACTAATACGAGAACAACAAAACATGCTGGAAAATGTCAGACCGACCACAACAAGCATGAGCAACAGCTAAAAAAATGTCCTTACAAAGTGCAAGGTCAAGACGAGGAACTACATTATAAATACAAGAAAGAAAATATACATATATACGTTAACTACCCTGATTGCTAACTCCGGACATATGATTATATTTATTTTGATCTCTAATTGTGCGAGGAAAAAATGACATTTTATAGAATGAGAATTATTTAATATCCTACCGTAATTCCGCAGTGATATGTATTTCCTTTGTTAATATTGAATTACATGATTTGATAAACAGTGTAATCTGTGATTGTAGAATATCATATCCTTAGCCTACATAATTCGTCAATAATTATATTTAGACCTTCGTGTAGCTTCTGAATAGGAATTAGCTACTTAATAAACAATCTTCCAGGTACTGGGAATCGAACGATCCGGACTTACTCCGATTGTAGTATGCTCTCGAGATCCATTTTCAAACCACCTCTCCCAAAGACTCTCAGCTTTATAATTATTGTAGAATGGTTCCCGCAGGGCTCCATCATGCTTTCCTTCCGCTTAAAGTACATTGTGTTCTTGGGGATTCCAAGCCTTTATGATGCCTTGTGGGACTACAATTCCATCGTTTTCATTGCGGAAAAAAGGGCGTTCAGGCTTAATACAGTATGATTTTTATATTTACGAGACACCTACTGCCCCCATAACTCCTTGACCTTTTTGTTAAAGACACTAATATAAATTAAAACGCCTTCTAAATTTAAATTTATTCATATTGGTTAACTTTGGGACTGTCCCAAAGTTACCCCTCCTAATGTCTTTAGAAAATGTGTAGCCTTAACAAGGACCCTTTGGATATTAACGTCTGATTTTCACAAATATATTAGCTAGTACAAGTTATATTTACTCACTGTACCTGTTTTTACATCATCGTTAGTAATTTCTCCTTGGGTGATGAATGTTTGCCGGTAATATCTCAAAATTCAAAAGACAAGTAAAAATGCAGGTTGGTCTCATAAAACGAAAGAGATTCGGGATTCAGCCACAATGTAGTAGGGGGAGTGATTTTTCAGATGAAGAAGTGAAATTCCGTATTTAGCAGCAAAAGAATCTTCAGTATTTGATGTAAAATGCAAAATCCTGTGTGCCCTAAAGTTATCCCCCTTGTCAAAAAGAAACACCGTTTCACGGTTGGTGTTTTTGATCTCTATTGCATGAATCCGTGGGGATAAAGCATCCACCAGGTCACTCCCTGAATTGGATTGATGTAAGCAGGAGTCTGCCGGTGCCCCAGATAATGAGGGCACATATCCAGTCAGATTCGAGCGTATCCTCACGGCTGAAGGAAAAGAAAAATAGCTACACCATCCCTATCTTTCTCTCAGGGTCATACACTCAAATAGAGAAATGGAAGGAGTGACTTAACTTTTTCGACCGTTTCCTCGAGGCAGAAGCAGGGATGAGGGGGACGAAGGGATGTTGCGAATATTAGCGTAATTACTGTAGATTATAATTTTCTACGGTTAGATTCAAAATTTTTTCTACACCATAACACGGAGTTATTTGGAATTTCAAATCCAGCAGAAAACTTAACCCTAAAACCACGGAGCACTCATGCTCATAGCATAAAATGAAGGGAAATCCTATGGAAAGTATCATTTTTGTAATTTTTCTGGGCAGAAATACATTTTCTGAAATTGAAGCTTAATTTTTATCACGGGCGATGCGGCTGCGAAGAGCGCTATGACACACCAAATTCATGGCCGTTGGACCAGTGAAAATTGCCTTGACTTCCAAAGCACAAAACGTTGGACAGATCCCTTTTCTGAATAAAGTAGCTGCATGATAATCGAGATATTGGGAATGAGGAGAAACAGTAACTCGTCGACCCTTCCATTCGAATCCTTGTGTGACTTTCCGTTCTGAAGACTTTAGCGTTGACTAGACTTAAACCAACACTCTTGGCTGAGATTTGGGAGAAGAAGAGAAGCTGAGATGGATCAATTTTGGCAAAATTCTCTCCAGAAAAAGACATCGTGGTAAGAGTTTGTCACGAATAAATGAAATGAGAAACATGTTCCAGATTTATTGGGAATTGAAACAATAGGAATCTTCAAAAGGTAGTAATTATGGAATTTTTCATATGGAAAGTTTAGTATTATATGTTCAATCTTATAACTTTACACTTTTCTGTAACCTAACATTGGACGGTGACTTCAATGAATACACTTTTTCGGCAACTAAACCAACTAATTTCTAATTCGAACCTTTGGCTAGGGTATCACATCCTGGCAGTATCTCTCATCGCTTGATTCAAATAAAATCATCCGAGTTTTTGAAAAAAATAACGTAATGGGTATTCATTTGAGAGATTTAAAATCGTCAGCTGGATACATTTTTATCCTTTAGGATTCCTCTAAAATAGGTGAGGAAAAACTCTTTCCTTTATTTTTGAATTTGAATGCAAAAAAAATTTATAAGCGAGACCAAAAGAACAGTTATTTTTTGTTGATCGCTGTTTAAAGGAATGGTTTTTAAAAGTGAAAGCTTATATGAGTAAATCGATCTTCAAATTAGGTTTTCTTGATTCCTTATAGGATTCGACTATCATTTATCTTGATATAATTGCTTGAATAAGATTGTCAGGTAGTATAAATCTTTTTTTGTGTCCTTGGCATTGCCCTAAGAGTCAGTGTTACATTTTCAAAAGCAGTCCTTTTGATTGTTGAGTCGTAAATCTTTTTGTTTCATTCCTCCACTTCTACATCTGTTTTTCTTCGCGGGCACTAGGTTGTTAGCTTGATTGATTCGCCTCCTTCGATTATGTATGTTTCACTTTGATAGGATATTCGTTAACTCTGGATCGGATCTCATTCTGTCTTCCCCATGCCTTCTTCGTCAGAGTGAGACTGAAATTGATGAATTTTCTTCTTCTTCTCGATGAAAGAATTAAGTCACCAGGATTATAATACGATCATTAGTCGTAAGTGTTTCTTTTGGAACGGGTTTGTGGTTTTTGGGAGGCCTGTAACTCTCCTCAGTTTCCCTCTTAACAAAACCTAAAGATGTATATCTTGAGAGTGAAATGGATTGTGGAACTACTGTAATTGAGTCTAGTTCGTAGAATATTTAATAGACTGTAATTTGGAAGCTAAGCTTTACAAACTATGGCGGTGAAATAGATATTACGGAAAGTGAAACGATTGCATTCCTCATAATATTCACTTTCTATTATTCCATTTATTCAATCCAATCTTGTTTCAAAGCAACTGTTCTAAATAACGTTGGAATCAGGCCTCTCTTATCAATAACTATAAATGCTCATCCAAAATATACGAAGTAAAATTAATTTCAACTCACTAAAGTTATTTTTTACTGTTTCATAGCAGTTTTTTTCGGAAAAGCTCTCAGGCAGAACAAATCCGTTTCTCACCTTTTTAAAATTGGTAATGGGTTTTAGTAAATTGGTTTTACCGGTACTGGTTATTATTCTCTGATACTTTATTTGGTTGCCGACGAAATTTCTTATTTCCCTTCTCTGACGTAAAAATGGCCCTTCATTGGGAATATATATATATTCAATAAATAAATAGTGTGTAACACAATAAATTGACCCTTTGCGTACAAAAATATATTGGAATAAATTGTGCGGATGAGGAGGATAATCATTTGTAATTAAGCTGCTATTTCCAGTTGCATTTTTCAAATAAACGTAATTTATATTTCAAAACTACCGAGTTAGCCTAAGGGTAGTTCGCTAACCCAAAGGTACCGGGTTCGAGTCCCAGTTAGGGCACGGGCATTGTGTTTGTCCAATACGTAGAGTTTATCCTATGATTTGAAAAGGTGCGAAATTACCATAGCCGTCGAAGCACCCTATAAACAAAAATACTTCTAATACTGTATTTCTAAATGTACTAAATTATCGTCTTACCTTCTGAGACACGTTTATGATCCCAAGGAAGATGCTTACACGATTATGACGAATTCTTGGCTATATTATAAGTTACCTATAATATATAATAAATTAATTACTAATATTATAAATTAGTTTAACGGAAATCAAGTTTGAATATAAAGTGTACTATTAAATTTAATCCGAGAGTAACATTTACGACGCTAATATTTCCTGGAAGAGAAGAAATTTAAAAATACCTCGTGGCCGAAAGGCAAAATCAGAACAGGGGCTGGTAGGCGAAGTAGGTCATTTATAAGGGGAATCGTGGGAGGCAAATGAATACTATGATGGGGCCGAATTTGAGGAGAGAATTTTTTTCCCAACGTAGGACGCCAAAATAAGAGGGCGGGCCGATGAACCGCAGAAAGTGGGAAGGCGGGGGCAACTTTGCGAGAATAGAATAAGCGCGGCTGCGGACGAGAGGAAGATGTGGGAGGGAAAGGTACGCGCCCGGGGAGTGGCTAGGGGAGAGGAGGAAAGAGGGAGGCGAAAAAGCGGAGATTGAAGATGACGGTGGGTAAGTGGAGAGGGGAGGGGGGAGGGTTGGGAGGAGATGGCTCTTCCCCACTGCGACGCGGGAGAGCACAAAGGCCGCGGACTTTGAAACGCCTTCGCAAAGGACCACACCGTGAGTGGAGGGTGTGAGGGAATGCGGCCGTGAGGGAAGGAAACTGGGTGGGGGTAGAGGAATGGAATGGTGGGAAATAGAAGTAAGAGGGGGGAGCGAAGGACAGAAGCGGTGTGGAGCGGAGAGGACAGAGGATGGATAGGCGAAGGAGTGGCATGGAGCTTGAGGAGGGGAAGCGTTGGAATGCGAAGCAGAAAGAGAGATCGAGAGAGAGAGAGGGGGAGAGAGAGAGAGGGGGGGGGGGGGGGGGGGGAGGACGCAGGGGGCCGCGGGAGGGGGAAGGCGA
>WURS02452508.1:0-14112 GCA_011762765.2 Rhinocypha anisoptera
GAGGGGGGGGGGGGAAATCAACGGTCTTAACCGGTTTACCCAAGAGGTGGAATGTTATCTGCTTCGTGTTGATTCGGTCTCTCGGAAGTGTGATAGGAAGTCCTTTGGTGCGAGGAATGTGAGCGTTGATCAGAATCTAGGTTTGGTTGTGATGAATGAAGTTTTACATTGCTAGATTACTTCAATCCTTCTCTTTTTATATTTCGATAGACGGGTGACACTAGCGCAAAGCTGACTTTATTCTGATGCAGTTCGAAGAGCGTAGCAGCCAACAGAAAAGAGAAGCGTCGAATTCGAAATGGGATATGGCTACCCTTGATGATGAAATCATGCATATCGTTTTTTTTATGTTGCAATATTTCTCAGTTGTAATAGATATAAACTCATCAATTCGGCGTATCAAAATCAATGTGGAATGAGAGTTTTTTCCTTTCGTTTTTATGTTTGCTTAGTTGCCTTTCTCCTTTCGTCTCTGCCAAGAAAAAAATAGTCCATCAATATCACTTTTTTATATAACAACACAAGAGTTTCCTTTGTATTGCAATATTGTAATAAAAAATAGTTGAACATGAAGGTAGATAATCACCATATAAATATTTGTAATTTGATGTGTGAAATTTGTATTTGAAATTTGAAATCTGGGAGCATGTGTAACATGTTGGGGACGTGGTATTCACGAATAAGTTATACTTATCGCGTAAATATATGTAATCTTAAGATGCTACATCATGGTAGCATGAGTAGAAATATGACGCCAAGAGTAAGTTCGATCCAAGCCTTTGGCGGGAAAAGTTTTACAGCAGAATTAATTTTTCCACAGTTGATTAATAACAGCTAATAGAAGCATAACAACATCCTATTAATTATTTAAAGTTTACGTGAATGCACCGTAACCACTCGTTCAGTTTCTTAATACGGGAGGAGTTTTAATGCAGAGTGCTGTTATAGATTTTATTGTCCCGCTTTTAAAAATGATTGGTTCATTTTTTTATCAGCGCATACATTTTCGTATAAACTCGTCATAAAATCGGCTATAACCTCAGTAAACGTTAGTAAATGACTGAGGGATATATATTACCTGGCGGTATGAGCGCCCTGAAAGCATGGGCGTCTGCAGGGGAGGAGAGGGGGCGGCGGGAGATGGGTGGTTCCCCTTCCGTAGCGATGAAACAATATTAAAACGTGAGTGGTGAGACAATGTAAAAAAAAACAATATTGAGAACTTCCTAAAAAAAAATTTTAGCTAAAAATCTGTTTGTGTTCCTAATAAATGACATTAAAAATATTGTCAAAAGTAATACATAATTAATTAAACATAAATTCTTTCCTTATTAATATAAGTGTTTCTAGCTCATTACATCTGTTTCTTTCCCTTTGAGCTCTATTAAATTTGCCCATCTCAAAATAACCCATGGCCTTTTAGTAATCATCTGGTTCAACCTTCCTGATACTTTTTCAGCATGTTTGTCATTCCGTCTTTAATATATTACCATATTTGTTCCGTAGAAGTTATTTAAATTATGTTCATGTCTTGGCGTTGCCAATTCCTATTGAGATATTTTACTTCCACCGAAAGATAGATAAATAAATATCGGATAGTTAGAGAGAAACTGAACATATTACTCTGGAAATTTGAGGAAAAAATTATCGATCAATATCCTATTCGAATGCTTTCAGCTTGAGATGTTATGTTTCACCACCTTATAATCACTCACTCATACGCGGTTGCGCGTACACTGATTTATGTACCATATTTAAGCAAATAAATTAAACATATAACTAAATAAAAACTTATTGTTTAATTAAAAACCATCAAAATATTACTATAAATTACTATAAATAAAATTATTTAATATTAAACTAGCAAAAAATTTCCCCCTACCGCTCTTATCTCTTTTATTAATTAAAAAAAAAAAATCAGATTCATTGCTCAAGCAGCACCCCCCCTCGAGCACCATGTAGGCTACTGTTAGGGGACCTTAAAATCTTGCCCTTTCCCTGTGTTTACATTATGTATGCTACTCTATTTATCAAAGGTAACATAACAGATTTTACCCTCAACTCTTATGTCCACTATCACTTTACCAGAAGGCAACATGATATTTACCTACCCTATGTACAAACAGAAAAATCAATTATGGGACCATCAAACATGGGTCTCTATATTTTTGAACAAACTTCTATTGAGCAATAAACTTCCCATTCAAACAAAAAGAGTACATTGAAAAATTTAAAAGTAAACTAAAAACGTTTTTAAGTAAGTTGTACTACTCAGTGAATGACTTAATTAATGGCATTCCGACTGCATAATAATCTTGCATAGGTATGCATATTTTCTACTATTGATTTGTTTATGCAATCGGTTATGGGTATTTTTTCTGTCCAATTTAATTTTCCCTGTTTTTGTAACAATTTATTTAAATAAATAATATTTGTGGATGAAGAGCCAGAGGTTGAGTCTCTAACCATTCTCTAGATCCCGCACAAATCGCAAACCCAAGTCAACACTCCACCCTGATCTGTATCGAAACCAGTCGTATTGAAGAAGCTATTTTGTGGAACAGCAGAAAAAAAATTTTTTACCTATTCTTATCAACTCTCCATCTCAGATGGTATCGAATTTCGGAGCACCTTCTGGATAGATTTAAGTTATTCGACTGCAACCTGCAAGAGGGAGGGACTTCGGCACAGAGTGCACCAAGAATCCCCCAATTCCATTGTAACAAAATAGAAACAAGACACTTTGTGATTCCACATTCCAGGAATCCATAAAGGAATCCGCCATTTGCGAAGAGACTAATAAAGTGCTGGTGTATGGTTTAGGAGTAATGAAAGATTTTGAATGTGAGGTACACTACTGACTTAGTCTCAATATTTTTTTGTAATTTTGGGCGGTACGTGAGGCCGAAGGGGAAAAGCAGCAAAATTAGCAGTCGGAAATCTGCGATACAAGAAGATGAAATACAGTACGAATGGATGCTTGGAAAATATTTCTTGAATATGGAATTTAATCACGGAAATCGAAGGCGTCAGCTGTACCTGAACATCCCTGACATGAGACCAAAATGCTTTAGGGTTATACTCTGTATATTCATCTAATATTTTATTTTTAATTTTCATTAGCGCCTTGCGACAAATTTTCCTAGCTAACACCTTACCTGTTTTATAGTTTTGAATTATTTCTTTCCGTCCAGTATCAGATTCTTCCTTGCGTGTTCTCTTCATTTTTGCAATGTTCTTTCTTGCAGTTTTTAAATGCTTTATGTACTTCCGCGTTGTACCATCTAGGTTCCGTCCTGTCACATTTCATTTTACTAGGTATATATTCATCTACCGCAGACCACGTGACGTCGAGGAAATCACTCCATAGACTCTCATTGTTTCTATTAGCACTACTTTCCTTAAATAAATCAAAAGATTGATTCAATTCACGCAGTAGTTCATCATGATCGGCTCTATCAATATTCCTTTTTGGCTTTTCTTTTTTCTCAATGATCATATATAGTTTAACTTGCATGGTCCTAAGGTCACTAGGTCCTTTAATTGTGTCCACATTCAGGACGTCTTCCGATAAACTAGTTACTAATAGATGAAGTATACTATTTCCTCTTGTGGGTGTTAGTACTAGCTGGCGTAAGGAGTGTAATGCAAAAACACGTAAGCGAACCTTGCATGACTCATTGTCCTTCCATGCTGCTATAAAACTGTAGGTATTCGAATCTATGGAAGGAAGATCGAAATCTCCACCAATTATAATATTCTGATTCTTCTGTCGGGGATTTATGTTGCCTACCTCTTTTTCTAGTTTTATAGTTGACGTAGGATCGGAATAGGGAGATCTTTTATACGCGCAAAGATATGGCAAATTAGCATCGCAGAACATTTTTCAACAGCAAGTATTTGAAGTTGGACGAGCTCAGCCTTCTTACATCCAGATTCGAACCAATCCTTCTTCCAAAGTATCGAAGAGTGCAGTTAACCACTCTGAAATCCATTGACTCAAAGGTGAATTAAAATTTTGGTTTGCCGCGAGAGACTCACTCTCCCACTACCTTCTTCTGCTCCATACAGAATCGTGTGTTCGTTTAGGGGTCTTTAAACTACGGCCCGGGGACCGCATACCGCCCGCGGAGACCTTTTCATCTAAGGAAAAAATTACGGAAATTTACGTGTGTATTGCCTAATCCGGCCCTCGGGCAGAAAAGTTTGTAGACTTACATTATGCGGAATGGATCTACTTTTTAGACAACGTGAAAGAGCGTGAGAGGTTAATTTCTTTCAAAAAACGTGCAACTCTCAAAAATAATTTGGACAACCTCCTTGCCAGTTACCTCCACATTACCCCACCCGGAATAACCTTTTCAGCAGTTCACTGCCACCTTCGCAGGTTTCCTTCCTTCCGGTCGCTGGCTTAGTCATCCTCTCTGGTCATCAGTTCACGGGTGGCCAATTTAACCTTCTTAACAGAGGTTTGAACTTATCCCCATGGGGATAAGTTCAAATACGCATGGCACGAAAAAATAACGTATTGTAGTAGGTAGTATTAATTTCACTTCCAGTAAAGAAAAAATCAAAGCCAAGAAAGAATTACATTCTCACCGTGTGTTAAACCTAAACAAAGTTTTAAAAAGCCACTGGATACTATATAGAGTAGACATATATTCAGGATAAGCAGGGAAGTGTCTCACGGTTCCTTAGTTACTCCATCAAAAACTATAAAAAACATATAGCTGTGTAGAAATGTGTATATGACGATTTTGTCAGATCTGGAGTCAGGTGTAAAGTGCATGAAATGTTTAGGAGAAATATTGCTTCAAAACTTAAAACTAATCTAAATTCTGTAAATATGGACGAGGACCCATCCAATTTCAAGAGGTCAACATTTTATCGTTAACTTACTCATATTCGGTTCGTGTACTATATGTAGAAGGGGCAGGCAGAGTTTAATAAATGAAAGAGACGACATAATGCTTTGGCGTCACATTTATCCGAGGAATATTAAAAATCTTCGTCGCGACGAGAGGTCTATTATATATATGTACTTATGAAACGTGGCTCAATGTGGGGCAAACGGTGAATGTGGCATGGCGTGATAAGGAAATCAAAACTCCAGAAGACAAGCTTTCTTGGTTGGTTTGAGTGCCGGACTTCAAGCTCCCAATTCCCGAGGGGGTCGTTTCGCTATAATACACGACGATGTACACGGAAAATGGATTCACAGGAGGTGATTTTCGATTTTTTTCTTTGTCAGAAAAATGCAATGGACGAGCACGAAGAAGTTGACGGAGAATACTATGAGATTTGGTTCGAAAAATGCCATCTCCCTAACTTTCCAAAACGTTCCTCAATTGTTACAGATAATGCCTCGTGCCATTCGAGGATTGTGGAGTCCTCGTCTACGACAAGTTGGAGAAAATACGGTATCAAGGAGTGGCTCACCAGTAAAAATATAGGCTCTGATGATGATTGCCTAAAAATAGACATTCTAATTCCTCATCTTTCTCAATACATTAAGAATTTTTATACACGGTCAATAAAAGTGCAATGTTAACTATATCCATCCTCTTCGTAAATTTAAGGAATTTCCAGAATTATCACAGTTTTCGACTCATTTTCCGCAGTGTAATATTTTCAGCATCGACTAATATGGTTATTGATATCTGTGAGCAGAGTGAACAAACGCACGCATCCGAATAGACATCGAATTGCAACATACACTTGCCATCGCGGCGTTTATCCCGCGATTGAAATATTTATCTGTATCCCACCGTGTATTTAGGAAATACCACTTTTCTTCTCATAAAAAAAAAAATGTTTCAAGACCTCAATTGTATAAATTATTTAATTCTAAAATAACCAAATCAAATTTACCGCGCTGTTAGTATAGGTTGACTATACTGGAAGGATGAGGGTTCATGCCACGAATTTTCGCTACACCATAAAGCCTTTATTGTCAACTAAATGTGAAACGCACTATAGTATGCCGGCTTATACTCAGTTGTTGTAAAACCATGTAGCATGAAGCATGAGCGAGACATGAGGTGAGCACCGCGTAAATGTCTTTAAGCATATAGAGGCAATAAATCCTAATTACTATTTTATGTTAAAACAAGTCTTCTCATTCCGTTCAAACACCTCAACAAAGACTTAGGATGTTGAAACGTTATCATCATTATTCTTCATATTTTTACTCTTCATATTTTTATTCTTCAGAGGAATGAATTTTTACTTATACAATTAACAAACATGTTTTTATTTTACAAAAAATTTTCGAGAATTATCTCACCATTAATTGCTACAATCCAGATTCGTAAGAAAATTCTTCAAACTTCTTCGACAAACATGTTTTCTTGTTTTACATTGTATTTCATGTCTTATTGCATTTCATTTATACAGTTCCCAGGAAATTCTTATGATATTATTTAAGATTTTTCAAAACAAATGCATCACTATGAAGCAACTTTCAATAGTATAAAACTAAAAATTTTAATTTTTCCACCGCATGAGATTCGAAAATCGGATGTAAGTTAGAGTGCCGGTTTATCGTCTGGGCTAAGGGAAAAAGTACATAAATAATATGAGACTAATTAGTTAAGTTACAAATCTTAAGAACAACATTGAGCTAGCAACAAGAAGATAATGCTAAGATATTCGAGCACCATTTTTACACATGGGAACATCCGTATATTATCTGAATATTTTATATATCTTGAAATCACCATGTTATCTTGCAATGGCATAACATAAACTCTCATATCCATCATTTAAATTTATGCCGTCTTATAGATTATCGTTTCTTAAGAGTTATGTATTTTTAATTTATCCTCCTCTCATTATTTTTATGGAATAAATAATTACAATCAACCAATAACCAATCAACAAAATAAACTTCATAATGATTTCTCATCAATCTAGGCACCCTCTATATCCTCTCCTTAAAGAATGCCCCGGGTACCCCACTTCCCGCAGTGCATTCAAAGCCGTTTGGGCTTGTGTTGGCGTGGTCAACACCGTTGTCAGTATTATAGCGCTCTCTGGAATAAAAAAAGAAATGCCAGATAAGATCAGGGAAAGTATTTTGTAGAGGGTGGTTACATTTTCGAAAGAACGCATGTGATCTGCATGGAAACATGAATGGCCATTACTTCAACATTGCAAACCGCATTTAGGTTTATATAAAGATCGAGTAATGCGGAGTGACTTCCACTGTTAAAAAATACGATATTTAGGAGGAATAGATTATTTCTCAAATCTCATTATTCGGCAATCTCTCCCTTACACATTCATTCATGGTCTCATAATTGCAAAATGGAGACGGGTTCTTTCCGTTTAGTCAGTAATATCATGAAATTTAAGCTCTTCAAGTCATTCCAGTTAAGTGTAATATTCCCTCATTTTATGGGTTCCCTACCAAGTATTCCAAGTAATCCAGAATGTTTATAACAGCAAGCGAACCGCAACATTACTCCTACAAAGGAGACCAAAGAAACATTCCAAATTCAGCCAGTTGCAGGCCTTGCTTTTTGAAATTCTTACCCTTTCCTGTGACTGTAATTTCCATACCATAATTTTTGTACAGAAAAATAAATCTCTGCTTAGTCTGAAAACCAATTCAGACGTCCATATGTATAAAGAAAAAGGACACCACCATTTAAAGTACTAACTACCCACAACTCATCCATATTTGCCAAGAACCCTGGGTATGCTGGTGTCAACTTCTTGAAAGCACTTCCTAGGGATCTAAGAGAAATATATAAATTTTCATTGTTCTAGTTTAAACTTCGTAAATATTTATGTACGAATCAATGGTACAGCGTTATTAAATTTTTATCTCTTTCTCTAGGAAAATGTATTTTTTCTTCAATACTTTTATTGTTCTATAGTCACCCGTGCTTCACCACCTTCCCTCTCCAGCAATAATGTCACCAAACTTTGGACATTAGAGTTACCTGTAACTACAATTCCCTCCATCCCCACAATCTGATGGCTCTGCCTTGGTGGTGCCCTAGGGTTGGGGTAGGGGCTGCATTGTTGCTATCATCTGATAACACCTCGTACCTATTACTAACCGGGATGGGATCTACCTCCACAGAGGCCAATCCTTGTTGCAGTGTGACCTTCCCACCTTTTCCCCTAGAAACGACTCTATAGTCATCTGATTGACTCGGTGGCGTCACTCTTTCCTTGAGAGATTCCATTTGGGCTAGTTCCTCGATTACCCAATTACTCTTCGCAATCGGACGAACCCATGCAGATCCCTTGGTGCGACAGGTTTTCGATTTCTTCCCTTCGAATCATTCCTCTCTGGATGTGAAACCACCCCCTCGATCATGAACCAGCAGAATCTTGCACCATCCTTTACCAATATAGCGAGCCATCAGAGCTGCGCCTTCACCAGCATTTTTAAGCAGTGCACTCACCAGCCATTTTAAGTATGGCGACCGGGGATCTAGATGAAGCCATTCCGTAATTTAATGGAAAATTCCCAAAAAAAGCTGACCAGAATTCGCTATTATTAACAACTTTCTGCGATGCGGTACTTGGAACTAAAGTGCAAGAATCTATGAGAACTATGGGTTAGAAAAGAAACCTACTTGGAAATGGTTCAGTATCAAGACATAAGCGTCTATAATTAGAAAAAAAGTAAAAATAAAATCACACTCACCAATCCAAGTAAGAGCACACAAAAATTCAGGCCACCATAAAATACCTGGTACCACACAAACTACCAACAAAACAACACAAGGACTAACATGTTAAAGCACAACCAACTATTAAACAAGAAAGCAAAAAGTAGCATACCACTTCCCAAGGCGTTCTAAAAGCATGCAAACACGCAGGCACAGTTTAGACTATAGTTTGTACTGTGACACAGGCTCTAACAATAAGAGGCAGCCAGGTAGCGGGGACGATATCAAGCAGGTCAGAGGTTGGCCGGAGCAAGCATAAGGACATTGAGAGCCAGGTAGGGAATAGTTTTGCACTTAACTGTAGTTTACACTTAATAAATGAGTGAGTTGTTAGAAAAGAACATATAACTGTATTGCTCACAGAATTAAATGCATTTCAAAATGAAATAAAAACAGAAATGTGATTCATAAATGAATTCAAGGTATCATTAATATCAATTTACAATGAGGAGACAACTGAGAGTACAAACGCATGCACTCACCCAATTTTCCAAAATGCATATCCTGGCAGGAATAAAGCACTAGATAGTTCATTGACACACCGTCAATGACATAATAGTTGAAGGTCCTGAACTTTCCTAAAAGAGGAATAAAAAATATAATATTTGACATATATCATGCATTAAGATTGAAATATATAATAACCACTAGGGATATCAAATATTGTACACACCTACCTACACATTCATATGTACACAATATATACATAAATTCATTGATAGATATATACACTTAGGAATTGTTTTTCCAATCCATTCACTGTTACCTCTGATGTTATACAATGTGCTCACCTGTCACCTTTGCTCTTCCATGTTTTTATTAATGATATTAACCATATTTTCAATCACTCTAATATTCTTCTATATGTTGACGATCTAAAAATTTGTAATAATGTCAAATCAAATGAAGATTGTATAAATTTTCAAATTTATTTTTTTTAAGTCCTTAATTTGGTTTCGAGAGAATGACTTAAATTAAATTTAAGTATATACAAAGTGATTAGCTTTTTCAGAAAAAAAATCCCGTTCTTCACCTATAAAAACAAACAGTCATATGAGTTAGAGTGGATTGATATAACATCAGAATATTGTGTAATAGTCAGACCAATTTTGGAATACTGTTCTACAGTGTGGTCACCACATCCCAGTACTTTCATAACAAGAATTAAAAAGGCTTAACACAATCTCCCTGGCTCTCTGCATACAGACCAGGTTTCAAATTTGGCGAATACTGCTATAATGATATTTTATGTCTTGTAACTTTAAATTCACTCCGAAAGGCATTCTATAAATGCTCTTATTTTCATCTAGAAAATTAATAAATTATTTAAGTGAATGCCCTCCTCTACTGCTATGTATAAATCTTAATGTATCTCCTTGACATCTATGAAGACATCAGCATTTCAACACTGACTGTCATTAAACTAATTATGTAAAATTAACCCCTATAAATGCTGCTATATTGTTCTCAAATTCCAACCCTCAGTTGTATTTTTTATGTAGTTCTCTACAAATTTTCAAAAGACAATTGTCAATATTAGAGAAATGAAAATTTTTTTTTTTTAATTTCAGCTTATCAATATTTGTATAATATTTTGTAAATTTTTTCTGTACATTTATTCCTGCTTTTGCTGTATAGTCTGGTTTATATATTTTGTAAAAAAAAGGATTCTTTGAAGTGTTTTATTTGCGTAAATATGTTGGGAGCAATGATGGAAAAGATCTCCCATCCTGAGATTCAAAAAATATTTTTCGCATCTTTGTTTTATATAAATATTAAAATCTAAAAAGTAGTTTTCCAAAATATTGGAAAAACTGTTGGCTGTAGAGAAAAATGAAGTAAATAAGATTTGTATATAATGAAAATACCTACAATTTGCCACTTAATAAATTGAAATCAGATAACAAATAAAAAGTTATATTTAAAAAAGTGACTTTTTCGTTGCTGTTATAACTTTGCAAAAATTCATTTAAAATTAATCAAACTATCTTTTTAACAGGAGTATTCATTTTCTTATAAAGTGTGCAAATAATGGGAGTTTTAGTACTCTCGGCTTTATCGGGTGCTGCGTCCGCGTTTGTTGACTTGTGATGACAACAGTTTCGCTCTAGCCATCCTGGTAGCGTCTTCAGGTCGATGACGGTGACTTCGACCTGAAGACGCTAGCAGGATGGCTAGCGAAACTGTTGTCAACAAACGCGGACGCAGCACCCGATAAAGCCGAGAGCGCTTGCACGACGCGGCGTCTAAGGGTCGCGACGCCGCGAAAACCTTCGTACTAATTTCATAGGAGTTTTAGGTTCAATAGTTTTTGCAAAATCCCATTTTCTTTTCCCTACTGGACAAAAAATAATCCACTTTGACCACTTGTATAATTGCCAATTTTTAATAAAAAACAGTTAAGCAATTTGTATTTTGAAATTAAAGAGCTTATCCAATAGTGTATCAATAGTCGAATTTTTCGAAGTTAGGCCTAAAATTTTGCATTATAAAAGTAATATTTTGGCTCTTTTTTGTTTATTGTCAAATAAAATATTTTAAAAATCTATTATATTATTAATTTTTAACAAGATTTTTTACGTTTTCTATTAAAAATATCTAAAATTAAAAATAACAGATTATTTATTTATTTACCACAAGAATGCAAAATTTCTTGATAAATTCTCTCTAGATAATATGAAAATCCACACAAGAATAATTAATGCCTCAAATGAGTTGAAAATTGTTATTTTCAGCCATGAATTGAATATGAAATTTGAAATCGGTGGTTACCATTTAGGAAAGTTAGTTTGAGACTGATTAATTATTGCTTATTACTATCATAATACATAATACATTTGGTTACTGGAGGAGAATTAATAATTATAACCTAATGTAGAAGTTCAATATTGATTGTGTATACCTAATAGAGTAACTTATGGTCCAAATATTCCCTTTATAAAAAAAATTTTAAAAATACCTGGCACTTACCATTGTTCCCTAACTCAATGGTGAGGAACGAAGTTGGATTAAAAGCTGTTCCAGTAGAACCACCTCGGGTGATAGTTCCAATGAGTTTCATCTTTTGACCAGTACTGCAATGAAAATAATTAAGATAAAAATCTCTTGACGAGTCATAGTCACAGCATTGGGACAATAGTGGTGAAAAAATTATAATTTGAGTTCAGTTGTCACTTCAGCTTTAGGAAATGGGATATTCTCACTGAACCACAGAAAAAAAGGCGTCCAACAATCACATGGCAATTAAATGGAATGAAAACAGTCATAGGCTCAACGTTCAACAAAGCTAGGTTTCCAAATTTCCAACATTTTTATTCATTTAGAAATTGAGAACAGAAATTTATTTCTCTCGGAGCTCATGAGATCCACTTTCTCTTGGTCATCTTGGCCATGCCAGTAGCTGTTATTATAAATTATCCACACAATCTGAAAAGCAATTAATTTAGCGTAATCCTTTTACAATTTTACTCATGCATTAATCCCCATTTCACAAAGAAAAAGTCACTTTTTATACCTCTCATTAATGGTTTGACCCTAGTTCTCTTTGATTGAAACCCAAAATTTTAGTCATGTTCAAAATTTTTCACCTGATGCCTTGATGCTTGAAACTAATATTTTTATTTTTCACTGCTTATGGTAGGATATTAATACTGAATCAATAACATCTCAGGATGAGATAAAATATTAAAATAACTAATAAGCTTTAAGAAACGTATGTTTTGAAAGCATAAGGTAAGGAAACTTTATAGTCCAGTCGATGAAGGTTTTTAGGTCCGAATTCTTTCAAACAGCACCGATTTTAGTGAAATTTGGACAGTAAGTAGGGAATAGGCCTAATAACAAAAGTTATATTGTGTGTTCTTTTACCCTGGAGGGGGATGCACCCTTTTTCGGGGGTGGAAATTATCACAATATAAAAAACCGCAGAAACTGATACAGGGGCGAATTCTAAACAAAAAATGATCTATTTTTTCGATAAATAAATATTTTTCGAGTTATTTGGAAATGAAAGTGTTGATTTTCCATGTAAAAAAAATATGTTTTAGTGAGGTTTTTCACAAATAACTGGAAACCGTACGTTTTATCAAAAAAATTGTAATACGATAGGTATAAATGAAGCTTATAAAATAACAAATCGATTGAGTTTTTTTATTTGTGTAGATGCAATACGAACTGAGTTGTGATCCGTTGAAGGAGACTGTCGGTTCGCCGCTCACGAAATTCGTATTTTTAGACGTTGAATAACAGGAAAACTACTAATTTTTAGAGGAAATTGTATATAATCTTTTTAAAGTACTTATAAAATTAAACAAAATAATTTTTTTTTAAAGTCGATAGCATAAAAATTTTCGGAGTTATGACAAAAATAAAGTGATTGTCCCTTTTTTTCGGAAAGAAAACCCACTAATTAAATCAATGGGCTAATCACAATAGTTGAAATTTGGCGTCATCCTTTTAAAATTAACTTTCTTTCGGTTTAAAAAATACCTTCCGTAAGTTTTGGCGGTTTATAATCTTTCGTTTAAAAAATGTTAGATTTCATCTTGAAATTTTTTTTAAAAATTTTGAAAAAATTTAAATTTTTTGCAAATAACTATAAAACTAAGGGAGATACCACAAAAATTGTAGAATACAAAAATGTAGTTTTATTTTCGAGAAAAAATTTCCTTTTTTTTATAAGTTGATGATTACTTGAGATATCACCAATTGAACTGCGTATTGGAGTGCAAAACGCACCTTTCCGAAGCCACTTAACCTAAAAAATCTAAAAAATTAAAAATTCCTAAAAGTTCAAACTTGCAGACGTCAAAGTCTGTGAAATTTCCTGTAAAATAAGCATTTATACGATTATATATCTTTAAAAAAATAAAAAAGTTATTGTGAAAGACCAATCGCACTCTTTTCATAAATATTCTGGGCATGCTGCAATCTCGTATATTTCGGAGGTGTGACGTATAATGTGGATATGATGTTTGATATATATATATATATTCTCATTTTTTTATTTTTTCAATTATTTCATAAACTTTTTTCGTATGGTTAGTTTCATTTAAAGTAGACATTAAATACACCATTAAAACATTTCAGGTGTTGAAAACTAATTTTTTGTCAATTTAATCATACGGGGGTGGTTTTTAAGGGATGAAACATTGCAATAAATACCAAATACCATTTATGATCAGTGACGGAATTTTTATTTTGTATTAATGCTCCATTAAAAAATTTCAAGATGCTTAAAACTTATTTTTTTGTGAATTTCATCATTTCATCATCAGTTGATGCAATTACATTGGACTTCGCGAAAGCCTTTGACGTGGTACCTCACGACATTTTAATTGAAAAGTTAAGTCGTATGGGAATTGACAATAGATTAGTTTATTGGATAAATGACTTTCTAAAGGGTCGAAAGCAAAGAGTTAAA
>WURS02452519.1:0-14111 GCA_011762765.2 Rhinocypha anisoptera
AAGGATCGAGGGAGGGAGGGATTGAGATGCGAGATAAGAGGGCGTCTCAAAGATTTGGAGAAAGGGAAAGACCACTTTCACATCGTTGCCTGCTTCAAGATGATCGACAAGGCATGGGAGGGGGTCACCAAGAGAACCCTTATTTCTGCATGGAAGAAGCTTTGGCCAGACAGCATTGTCGAACACAACTCCAAGGAGTTTGAGCAAGTGTCTGCGGAGCCGGTAGTCGACGAGATTGTGTCTCTGGCCAAGATTATGGGGCTAGAGGTGGATAGCAACGACATCAATGAGCTAGTGGAAGAGCATAGCCAGGAACTGACCACCAAAGAGCTTTTGGAACTGTATTCTATGTCACAGCAAGAAGTTGTGGAGAGGATTTCGTCAGGGTTGGAGGAGATAACAACCTCAGCAGAGCAACAACCTTCTAGCGAAATAAGGGAGATGCTGAAAGCACAGGAAACTGTTACATCGTATGTTGAGAAGCATCACCCTAATAAGGCAGTAGCTATTTATTTAATGATAATACTGTATCTAATTTTCGCAAAATTTTGAAGCGTAGGCAAGAACAAATCTCTCTAGACAACTTTCTTGTAAAAAAGGATGTATTATAAATAATAAATTAAATAATTATAAATTTTTTAGCATTTTTTTCGGAATGGAAAGCATTATCCTATTTTACATTGATTCCAATGGAAAAAATTGTTTTGCTTAACGAATGTTTTTCATTAAGAGTAAGATTTGGGAACAAATTATACTCGTTAAGCGAGGTTCCACTGTACCAGGTTGTCATAGGTAGGCTTTGGGTACTTAGAAGTTTGAATTTATTTTACACAAAGTAAATTAATGTGCCTAGCTGAAGGGTATGCTATTACTCTCATAATATATTTCATTTGAGATCTCAACTTGTGAATGCAGTAGGTACATTTTTATAGATAAAGGAGAAATTCATGGGTTTGAGTTCAGAAGCAGAGATTATTGTATTTTCCTTTTATTAATTTTATAATATTGTGCTTTCTTAGGGCCTTTAGAGCCTGTTCGCATAACTACTCTTGACAGGAGATTACCTTAATGGTTATCATGATGGAAAAGGATTGGGAGTCTTCTTCAACTTATTTTAGACTTCAGGGTCACTGTTCCTACTTTTCTCTTTCCACTCTTTCCTGTTCCCTGTATGGCCCATACTCAGTCCGTTCTCCCTCAAGTCCTTGATTACACATTCTTTTCACCTTTTCTTTGGTCTTCCTCTCTGTATTCTGCCCTCCACCAGGAGATCCAGCATCTCCCTTAACACATGGTTCTCCCCTCTCCTCATCACAAGTCAATATCACTGAAGGTGTCTTTCCTGAGCCTCTCCACCACTCCAACAATCCCATGTGTTTGGCCATTCCTAATTCTGTCCCTTCTTGTGTTTCCCAGGGTTAATCTCAGCATTCTTATCTCCGCTACATCCAGTTTCTTCTCCAGGGCCTTCTTCATAGGCCATGTCTCACTGCAGTAGATCATAGCAGGTCTCACCACTGACTAAAAACTTTCCCCTTTGTCATTTTCATTATCTTTCTGTCGCATAACACACCAGACACTTTTCCAGTTTTTCCATTCTTCTTGGATTCTGTTGTTTAGTTCCATTTCCAATCCTCCACTTTCTGTGATGTAGGAGCCAAGGTACCTGAACTACTTCACTCTCTGCTACCTCTTACACTGTAATGCCATCTCCCCTGACCTGCCCTCTCCACCAAACCACAAATATTCGGTCTTCACTCTACTAATCTTGAGCTCTCCATCCTCCATTGCCTCTCTCCATTTTTCTAGTGCCACTTCTGCTTTTTCTCTGCTTTTTTCCTCTGAAACAATATCATCTGCATTGCTTCCAGATCAAAATGCCAAATCTGGAACCTTTTCCATCTGCACGTCCATCACCAAGTTGAACAAGTAAGGGGTTAAGGCTGACCCCTGGTGTAGCCCAACTGCCACTGGAAACTTTTCCATCAGACCAACATTAGTTCTCATCTTGGAGTAAGCTCCCTCATACATGTCTATCACCAGTCTAATTTCCTTTTCTGCACTCCCTGCTCTCTCATACTTCTCCATATCTCTTCTTCATATCACACCATCATATGCCTTTTCCAAATGTTTTGGGAGTAACGAAGGAAAAAGGTATGGTGGATAAACTGACTGTCAGATTGTGTCATCCTCCCAAAGGCAAGAATGAATTTCCTCTCGCAAGTCCTCCGAATTGACCACCAATATTATAGGACGAAAACCTCTTCCTCCCCTGCAGTCAATCCAGAGAGAGAAAAAGGTAGCGAGCAAGCGAGAACCACCTTTTGCTCTCCCCCCACCTCCCCCCCTGAGAGGGGA
The DNA here is from genome assembly GCA_011762765.2 of Rhinocypha anisoptera. NCBI lineage: Eukaryota > Metazoa > Arthropoda > Insecta > Odonata > Chlorocyphidae > Rhinocypha > Rhinocypha anisoptera. The sequence goes on from WURS02452519.1 coordinate 2,359, forward strand.
TTTGTAGTGACCGACAGTTGACAGCCGGTAAGGGGGTAAAGTAAGGAGGGAATTTAAAATGAAAATAGGAAGAGAGGATGGGTGTCAATCATCTCCCAGACATGCAAACACGCATTTTAATTTTTCAATTTGCTGTTAATACTAATGATCCAAGTGTGTAAGGATATGTTAAAAATATTCCTGTCTTTCAGTTGACTACTAGCAAGGTTTTCATTTGTAATTTGGTTTAGAGTGCTCAGTAATGTAAGTACATACTTACTTTTAGCATGGGGGAAATCATTTCCTTTTCCATTCTCCACTAGCAACTCCTTACTGAGATTTTTTAAATCAATGTAGTTAAGATTTTATGTGACATGAATATCATCTTATAAACCATAATATAGGTAGTACCTCATGCCTTGAATGCACCATTAGATATGTGTATGTGGGTAATGTATATTTTAGTAAAAGACCACTATGTGTTTTCTTTATGTTGTTTATCGGAAAACTCACTAACATGAAATAAAGTAGTTATTTTCTGTTTGGTTTGGTGTGATGCTTTTAAAAATAAATTTCAATTTTACTTGTCCTCGGCAATATTGTCTTCTAACATTCTGAGATTAGTCATATGAAATAGTCAGTAGCCATAATAGTAGTAACAGTAATGAGCCAATGATTGTTCCTACCATATCTTTTTCCTTTTTGACTTGTCTCGGATTGTTGTTGCTGAAACTGTTGCTTTCAGTGCTAGTAGAAGCACTATTGTATTTGCCTAAATAGGGTAAAAAAAAATTTAAAAAAATACAAAGTACACATTTCATTGTACATTGAAAGGAAGAGTGCCTTACCCCTGTGATTAGCAAGGCCTGAATGATAAACACCCATTGGTAGGTGGGCAGAGATAACCAGCATCTGAAAAAGGTGAAATTCATACATTTTACATTACCATTCAACAGAACCCCACCTTAATTGGTATTGTGACCAGACTTACCCAATTGATCAAAACAGAGTTTAGAACAATTATTTTTAATAAATAATATTAAAAATTTTTATAATTTTAAAACTTCATCCTTTCAATAACTACACAAAATATAGGTTTTAACTTTGATGTTGTTGTGTCTGGTGATGATGTCAGTAATCATTCAAAACTGGTCGCATTCATAATTTTTTGTGGAAATAAATCAAAGTTTAAAATCTACATTTTGTGTCAATGGAATTCTACCAACTGACCTCAGTGAAATTATTCTCAGTGAAATTATTATTCAGTGGAACTTGAATAATTTGCTCTTCTATTATTCGAAATTGTCTGTACTTCAAATATGTTTTGGTCCCTATCATTTTGCATGTAGAAGTAGTGCTAAAAAGTCATAAGTAATTCTGATTTTAGTATTGTTAATTGGAACTCAAATACTAAAATAAAACATCTTTTTATAACCTTTACTATTTCTATTGGTAGCATGGCATGTATTTCAACATTTACATGTTATTATTGATTGTACTTTGTGTTCAGAATGCAGGTTATATGGGTAGAGATGGGGGGATTTTTTTAGGTGATCCCAATCAGCAAAGGTGAAAATGTTACAAAGTAGCCATTATGAGGGGGAGGGGGGTTGGTGCTGCAAGGAGAGAGAGCAGGAGGAAAGAGGTACAATACACAGTACGTAGGCATTCCAATTATGACCATCAACTTGCGTTATTTTTTTGAAAATCAAAATGTCATGGTTCTATTTTTCAGTCACTATAGTTCGGTGTAGTAAACAATATGGTATGGATATCCTTAAATGATTACCAATCCCAAAAGAAATTAGGTCTAATCGGTAACAATATATGGACATTCTATGGATATCTATTATGTCATCATTTCTATTCAAAGACATCCATGAAATATTCACTAATATTTCAGAGGAACCATGAACTTGTCTTTTTGTCAGACTGGAATTCTGCTGTGAAATGCTATAGTGTCGGAACTAGTTGAATTTATAAATGTATATTTATATTCTGTATTCTTTGTCAAGATATAGGTAAAGAGTCAAAATATAGGTAGGGATGGTTTTTTTTTCATTTGGAGAACCATGGATATTGTATGGTTATTCACACAACTGCAGCATAATGTAGTATAGGTGTTAGTCATGGATATTATATGAATATAGGTACATAAACAGGAACTTCAGATGTCCGTGCAAGGTTATCTGGATATCGTGAATATTGTAAAGCAATTATGAATGTGATTTATTAAACATTACTTAGATATTGTATGGATATCATCTGCTACTTGGGTTATTTAGGTTCATGTGTTATTAGTGAGAGAATTAAATCAAGGAAGCAAGTTACGATCTCTGTTTTTTGACAAGCAGTAAATGTGATTTCGTATATGATAGGCATACATATTGTATATGTACAATATTATCTAAGGAACAAAGTTTTTATTAAATCATGAAGCTAGAGTTTTTTTGTTACATTTTTCTTTTAATGCAAATGCTTTTAATGGTTCCATGAGTTTTGGATTAATGAGTTTACAATGAATTTACTTTGGCCAGTCCCTCAACAGTTATCTCCTGGCTAATGTATGAATGGGTCTTATATTACTGTTAAAGTATGAAATGGTATTCAATTGTAAGTGACTTAGGTTCCGAATGCTGCTAGCTTACAATTCTGGGTTTCCATATGCATTATCTCCTTTAGCAAGTCCACTAAGAGCAGTGGCGGCAACTAAAGCAGCTGGTGTTCCATAGGAAATTACCCGGTACATATTTCGACGATCTTTTCCAGTGGCATCCATTACTTGCAGAACTGATCGATAAAGGTAGTGGCCTTCAGCTGCCATCCACATGAATGCAGCACTGAGAGTATAATGCAAAATCGCTCCCACCATGGAACATAGTGACTGAAATGTAAAACACATTTAGGCCATTAGATATTAGAAAAGCATAATTAAACAATAGGTTTCCCAAGAGATTTACACCCATAAGATTCACTGGGAAGACACAAGGTCATACATATAATTAAAACCCTTCTGTTAAGATTGAGTCTCTGAAGAACAGGAGAATTGAAAATCAAGCAATCAGTTCTTTAATTCATATTTCCAAATACCCCATGTCATATATGGTTAATGAAGTGATTTGAGGAATTAAAATGATTGGTGGGTATCATTTGAAGCTGTAATCCTTCTTAATTATTATTAATCTTATTGATTTGTTTAGTTATAAAATTACTAATCAAACTTCAGTAATGTAAAAATTCCATGAAGTTGATCAGTACATGTCTACATTTGCACCCACATTGTAAATGAGTGGAGGTTTATAAGGATGTAAGACATTGTGCTACTGTCTATGAGAAATTATCAAACAAATCATGCTCTCTTTAGCTTCATAATGCATATTCTGTTCATAATCAATTAAAATCTAGTTATTATCTTCTTATTAACAAACTTCATATATCTTCCTGATACCCATGTTTCATTTGGTATCAGTGTCATCTCTCATGATAATGAGCATTTCTCAAAAAGATGGATTGTCAAAGTGATTATAGTGATTAGGGGTTGTTCTTTTTGTATTTCATTAGGTATATTTTTAAAATTCTGTAATGGTTTCTGATCAAAATTTTCAAGTCAGGTTCATGAAATAGATTATATATTTACTCTCAGGTATCAACTTACATCTGGCAGATTGAAGTAAGTTTTATCAAGGACTGACAGTACGAGAACATGAGTGATGAGCAAGCAGGCAGATATATTTCTGCATATTGTCTCTCTTTCACCACATAATTTATACCTGAAAGTACAAAATGATAGAATAATACTCAAGATCTTTGTAAGTTTCAACTTTAAAAATATTCTAGCTTTGATTGCTCAATAGCAAAAAAAAAATGCTTTAGTAAATTTTTATGTTTGGACTAGATTTTTGGAAATGGAATCATATTTATTGAGTTCATAATGCTTGAATAACTATTATTTCAAAAGTTCTAAGGAGCTATTCATAATTTATTATCCTCTTTCCCCTAGAAATTAACTTATGTTTCAAGAATAATAATACATTTTGTCTTTATTGTCCCAATTGGGTCATACAAATGACATAGGACTTGTCAAAAAATACTAAGTATTATGTGTCTAAGAGTCAAAGAATTCCTCCACTGTATATATTGGAGTTTATAATAAAAAGAATTTTATCTTCCATTTAAAAATATTAGTAGTCCATACCTCCTTTTTGGGAGACCATTTTTCAGCTTCACACCTTGTTTGGAAGTGAAAATGGTTCTGTGATTAATGCATCCAAAAATGCTATTTGCCAAATATAATGCAAATTAAGTTCTTTAATGGAATAGATCCTTTAAAATTTATTTGCTTGCATGTGAAGCATTCTTGCTATTTGCTTGATTACTTTTGAAATTACGAAATTCGCAGATAAACTCTCTCTGTGAGCTGAGCTAAACGAGAGATTGTATACACCCATGTGCTGAACTCTTTTGAAGTGATTAAGTTTCCAGGCATAAAGGTTTACCATTTCGGCAGGAGGCTTAACAATTTTCTCAGCAGGTGGTTTGGGGAAACGGAACCCTCCAGAGAATTTACGAAATCTGTGCTGCTTTAGTCAGCGGTCAACTATATGTTATCAAAATAAAATCTAGTGTGTTTTATTTTGATAATGCCTTAAGGTATAGCACCTTATGAAAATGTGATAGCACAATGAAGTTTCAGATTATTACTGCACCGAAAACCTTGCCAAAAATCTTTTGGAAATATGTAAAGCATGTTTTAAATATTAGTATTTACATTTTGACATTCCACCTGAAATGGTTGGCAACTTCTCAAAAACTCTGTTAATACAAATGCTAGAGTTTAGTGAAAATTTTGGAAATAATCATTGAAACACATTAAATACATTTACAATATTATATATTTAGGGAATACAACAAATATTTTTACTGAAAGAACGTGATATTGACTGCAGCCTTCAGCTGTGAGAGTGATGCAATGGGGAACTGAGCATCGAGGAGGGGGACCCCACTGACCCAGGAAAGGGTAGGAGCCCTGCTGAGTTGGGGTGCAGAAGGGTAACATTCTGTCCCTGGTTTGCCTAGCTTTGCAGTGACAACTCCGATGTGTATAGACATCATTCATTCATTTTCATGTGATAAGTTCCTTAGGGTTAACGCGACATTAGGACTTTGGATTGGAAAATCTCCCATCAGGTTAACAAGGAGATAGCAGTGAAAGGGTTAAGACTATTTGAAATGTTTTAATGTTGGCTTTAGATTTTCTAAGTTTTGCAGAATGCAATAGCAACACTGATACATTATGTTTTTCTCAACCTCTTTCTAGAGCAGTTACAATTTTAGATAGAGAAATATTTAATAGTTTATGAATTCTTATTAGCATTAGTGTATCAAGGCATTTGGGTTTATTATATGATAGGGAGGGGTTAATATTACTGACATTCTTTTCAGGCAGTTCATTCATATCCCCATTTAACTTTTCAGAAAAACAAATTTTAAATTTACTTGCCTGAATTTATGGAAAATCAATAGTGTTAAGGCTAAGCATACAATGCTTGATCCACTGCATATCCACGTTAAAATTTCCATGGTAGAACCTTTATCCTGTTTAAATAAAAAGATTGAGAAATTTCTATTACCAAGAATTTCTTTGATCTCTTATGTTATTATGATTGTTTTCACTCCAAACACTCACTTGATAATCATGCAGTAACATGAATACTGCAAAACTGGACAAGTGTGAACAGATACACTTTGTATGAGTTTCATTTGTTGACTTCACCTTACAGCCAGTTTCATCCCATTTTCCAGTGCCTCTGTGCATAAAAAGAATATAAACATTTACATACTAACACTAGAGGAAATGGCTACACAAGTTAATCCCCCTATATTAAATATACCTTCCAAAAGAAAACAGTAATTTATAGAATTGTGGGCTTTGTAAATTACCCCAGATCCAATTTCTCTAAATTGTCTCTAAAAATCCAACATATATGCTATAAACATACACATCACCACATTGATAATGATGAAGGGTAATCTATTGGTTAAGGTAGACTTTTTATGAGTCCCAGGTTAAATTTGTCCCACTTCATTTTCTCTCATCCCTCTTCAAATCTCCATACTTCTCATCCCCTATAATTCTATCCAAAATCCCTTATCTCTTTCTAACCCTAACTCAAATACCCAACATTCTGCCTTCCATCACAAATTTCACACTTTCATCCATTTTCACCCCTTTAAAATCAAAATTTTGAAAAATCCTTTCAACCCTGAAAAATCCTAGTGGACCCTTACATAACAATATATACATGTGTGTGTGTATATATATATATTAAAAAAACCTAAAATTGTTATATATACATATATACTCATAGACATTAATATCAATTTTTTATCATTTTTTATTTATACTCTAAACACAGGATAAGTAAAATATTAATATTTTTCTCTCCTGTACAATTTAGAAAAAATATTTAAAGATAGATTGACCCATGGTATTTTTCTCACATACCCCTAAGGCTGTCAGATTGGCCCACTGCCACTAAAAGGGTTAAATATATAGGTAGTTCAATTATATGTTGTGCTGGTTGAAATGTGGAAAAGAAACAGTTTGGGAATAATTAGGACTATGCTCTGTAGGCACTGGTAGGGAGGGGCATTCAGAGTCACTTAACCCGGCAATTCCTATTATCATGCTAAAAACTCATCACATACCCACCATTTTTTTTATTTATCGCCATCAACTTGACCATGGAAATTTTTTTCTTCTATTAAGTTGAGATATTTCCCATAAAGGATAGAAAACCTTAAGTCTTAATGAGCTCATTTGCAGCCAACTGCACAAAGTAATGGTCCTATCCGTAACTAAAATCATTTTGCTGATTTAAAAAAATTCTATTCTATTTCTTTTCTTAGAAATATAGTAATAGAATGCATTTAATCCATTCCACCCTAATCATTGTATTCATTGCATAAAATGGATATTTTATGTCATTGATTTCCAGTAACTTTTAATTAGAATATACAAGCATTCTAAGATTTCTATATAAAAACCCTTCTTTGAAAAAAAGTCTTAAAAATGGACTCACCCTAGATTTACATTCCAAAATACGCATTTTGAACTTCCCAGAACAGCTGTTTTTTCTTCTTGGTGAAACAAATTTCTTCTGATAACTTCACTCTTTGGCCCCCGAGCTTGGATAGAATGTGGTAGTTCTACTTCTACGGAATGTATAGCATAAGATTTTTTATTGTTTTTAAGGTTCAAATAATTTCTCTGGTATCCTTGGTTGGTACTGGTATCCTTGGTTGGTACTGTTTTATAGCTAATTACAGCAGTGTTGAGAATTGTCTTCATGTTGCTCCAGCTGTTAATGAAAAATTAACTTAGTTACATGGAGTAGCAATGTATGTTTAGGAATAGACACAAAAGAAATTGGTGTACTTTTGTAGTGCAGCAATATGTAAATGAATTATAACTAAGTACATATTCTCTCTGCATTTTTGGGTGCTGCATCCGTTGTATGTTGCCTTGGGGTGACAACAGTTTTGCTAGTGTCATCCTTCTAGTGTCTTCAGGTCGAAGTAAAACTGTTGTTACCCCAAGCCAACATATGTGGCACCTGAAAATACCAACAGCATCTGAGCAATGCCGTGGAAAACATCACACTAATTTCAACTAAGTACATGTTTTATAGTGCATAGCCAACACAAGGTTGAACATGAAATGTGGTATTCAGCTGAAAAATTAGAGATATGTAGCATGTTACCCTCTTCTGGCAATGTAGGTTCTTTGCCTCAGATTATTTTCTCTACTAGCATTTATAACAATCCATAGCTTCCACTCTCACCTCCATTACTTTGATATTTTTGAAACGACCAAATTAATATCTAAAAAGATGATTATTATAACTATTGTATGAATTTACTTTAGTGTAAGCATATAGAATCCTCCCAATATGTACAACCTATTTTTGTTAACAAATGTTATCCCGACATCTCATAATTTTTCTGACAAACTACTTAACCTGAAATTTGAAACTCCAGTTGTATTAATATTTTACGTTTATAGGGTGTGCCATTGGCTAAGGTCATTTTGCACCTCTCCAATTTCAAGAATAAACCCATTTGGCCAAGAGCAATACCCTTGGCCTAGGTGGGACTTGAACAGGTGACCTTTGGATTAGCCAGTGAGCACCAAGGCTTCACTGGCCGGCAAAATCTCCTGTTATATTTTATTATAGCCTTTCTGTAGACAAACACATTTTTCACAATATGATACTGTGAATCCATGGCAACATCCAGCCAAGAATACTTCTTTGAGAGTCCCTTTTTCCCAACAAAAACTTTTATTCAAGTGTGCCCAGTCTATAAAATATACAACCATAGTGTGTGTCCTTTATGATTGGAAAAAGAAAAAAAGTCATTTGGAGCTTATATCAAGTGAATACATGAGGAACATGAGACACACTTCAAAATTGTTTTGAAGAAAATTCTGAGTTAGTGTTGCCCAACGAACAGGACTAACTATTATTTTATAATAACCTTGTATCAATCATGTAATATTTTTCTTAGAAAAAACTTCAATATATACTTAATTTTCAAAACTTTTTCTAAATTAACGTACAAAAGTATGAGCCTATATGAACTTTGCAACTAAATTCAGAAGTTAAAGGATTTAAATTGACAAAACCAATATCTCATTTGGTTTTGTTTTGATAAATACATAAATGTGAAAATGATCCACCAAAAGGAATTTCAATTGTTCAAAATGGTCAACCCTTAAAGCATTTATAGAGTCATCTCAAGATCCTATAAGTGATAGGAAATACCTAATGCTCTGTCTACTATTTTACATAATCATGAATTACTGTCCTAGAACTTGGACATGGCAAACTGGTCTATTGATGATGTCAATAGGATAACAAAGAATGAGTAAATTGGACAGTTCCTATGACTAAAGAATTGTTAGAGATTTATCCAGATAATGAAAATTTATGTTAATATAAATTAAGAAGAATAACCAAAATATTAATGAGTTTGATTAATAATAGTCTAAATTAATATTACAGGTTTTAGAATTATATATTTTCAATTTTAGAACAAATCAAACCTGATAAAATTTTCTGGGAAAAGTTGCTTTCCATGGCTGCATGAAACGATATTTCCTATGGAAGCAATTTTATAGTCATTTTCTTGTGGATCCTTTGTGGATGCAAAAACAGTGATGCTTCCATTGTTTATAGGTCCCTCCATGGGAAAAGAAAGTTTAGAATTAATTCTTGGTGATGAAAGGTCCACACCGATATATATGCTGCTGTATGGGAATTCAAAACTTCTCTTAATGTCATCTCCATAATTTGCCAATAAATTTGATATTGTCATCCCCATTCCAAAGAGAAAGTCCTGAATGTTTGTACCAACTTTTGCTTGGGCATCCTGAATAGATATAATTTATCCTAAAATCAGAATTTATAAGGTAATTTATAGAAATGAAATTCAATAAATCAAATAATACTCACCTTAGTTATTTGTTCCCAATGATTACCATCCTTTATTATGTTATTGGTGATGCTTCCCATAGTCATAACGAAATTCTTACAAACAATCTGCATTGAGTTTCCAGTAACATTTTTAGGTAATTGCTCTTCAAACATGTTTGTTATGTTGATAAGTAGCACTGTGATATGTAGCATTTCATGTCCAAAAAATGAACCATTGTTAGTGTATTGTTCAAACCCTTTGGCTATATTGGAAGCTGATTCATTGCTGTTCACCTTAGAGAAAGATGATGCAAAATAGGTAATGAGAATTACAAACCCAGGTAACATTTGGTTCTTGTTATACAAATATTTTTGAGAAGTTACCTAGATTTTCAATTTATGTTAGTGGCCAAAAGTAAGCAAACTTAAAAGGTAGAATATATCATGAAATTGACCATAAAATTACTTATAAAAGGCTTACTTCTGAAACAAAAGAATGCAGTCAGTGGAAATCTGCTTGCTATTAGAGATTGCTATTTAAGTACAGTTTCATCTTCATCATTTTGCAACCGTTGCTGCAAAACCTTCCCCCTACCCTGGTGATTGGCTGCTTATGGTATGGTGGCAACCTCTTGCCTCATGGTACTGTCATCTATCATAGGATTTCGGTTCATCTTACCCAAGGACAGGCCCCTACCTCCTCCAATTACTGCTACTTAATGTTTATGATTGTTTATTCACCAAGGGTAAAGGTACTTTATTATTTTGCAGCTAACCTATATACATAGCATCTAGTGGTTGACCTACCATCCTGAATCCGGTTGACCCACTTGATGGCTCTAAGTACAGCCATGAGTTTAATGCTTACAAGTATTATTATTATTGACACAGGAAAGAAACTATTATAAGGATTATCCATTAATTAGGGTGAAACAAGACTGTAACTTGTTATCATCATTTTTCATAAAAAATTGTAAGATTCAATCACATATTCGAGTTGAATTAAAAGCCTACTTTTGATGGTTTTATTGAATATACTTGTAATATGCAATCTCACATATAAACATTCTGCTTCCTAATTCTCAGAAGATATACATTTAGTAAATCATATTGTGTTATTTCAATTAACTTATTTAAACGAGTGTCCTTGCATTCATAAGTAGTGAAACACATGCTCTCACATGTCTTTAATAATGTTGTTAGAATGAACCCTATAATGTGTGTTCATCCTGACATTTGTATCTGAAATTGCATTAACTTGAAACATTTATGGAATAATTATTTAAATGTTTTTACCAGCGAGTCCATCCAGTCATGATGGCAGTCAGTGTAATCTGGTGTTTTTCCTATAAATGACCCCGATGATCCACATCTCCATGAACATTGTCCTTTAGCATTAGTGGGGCATTTTGAAGAGACAACTTCTCCGGCACATGCCTTCCATAAATGACCATATTCATCTTTCTTCTTACATAGCCTACAGATATTTTTTGTTGTAAAGGGTCCTCCTGAAAATGGATATTTCATTTTACTTAACATTCTTTGGTGATATTTTAAAAGTAATTTATTTTACCTTGACAAGGTTATATATAATTTATAATGAAGTCTCTTCTCTTCTTATTCTATACATATATGTACACATACTAAAATATACTAAATATTCACTGTTATGAATTAAAATTTAATGAAAATATACTAGGAATAATTATGCTTATTCATTACTTTGTTGAATATATTAAATATTTCTAATAAAAAGAAACTTAAATTATACTATTACAACTATTTTGATATTTAATATTATTATTCATATTAATATCGTCAAACTCATTTTGCTATGCATGACCATTGATTTAATGATCTCAGTCATTAAGAGCAGAGGGAAAGTATGAGGTTAATTCAAGTTATAAGACCTCCGATTTTTTTATAACTAATTATTCACCTTAAAAACAATGAAATGTGTTACTTTTTGACATAATCTCCCTGCAGCCATACACATTTTTTGCAATGTCGATGCCATGATTCTATGGCTACGGCGAAGGCTTCTTTAGGAGTCTGTTTTGACCACTGGAAAATCGCTGTGACGCTGTCTGTGTGCGAGGCTGAGATTGTTTTGGTTCGTTGTCACATGATATTCTGCCTTCTTTAAACTTTTGCACCCATGAATGCACTTTCAACCCATCCATGACTCCATCACCACATGTCTCCTTCAAACTGGCGATGGATTTCAATCGGTGTCACACCACGAATGATTACACGCTGGTCATGTAACGAAAACATCGCCATTTTAAGTATCGAAAA
>WURS02452539.1:0-14109 GCA_011762765.2 Rhinocypha anisoptera
CTTTTTGTGTCCTGTGCCTCTGTACGTTCCACTAGTGTTCAAACCTATATATATATATATATATATATATATGTATGTAAATTAATATGGTATTATAGTGGATGCTGGCGAAAGCAATAACTCCATCGATAGGAATAACTTTTACTCGAATTCATTCACACCGAGCTCGACTATCTCAAATCCCTAGCGTAAAATAATGCCATCAGTTCCGGCAATAATGTCCCGAGGAATCTTCAGTGTTTTCTGCTCAATTGGTGCCATCATCCTTTTTCTCGGGAAGGGCGAACAAACCAGTTGTTCGTATTTTTTGTATTTTCTCAGGAATTCATCGATACAATTAATACCATGTTTTCAAAATACTGAGTAATATTCTAACGCTTAACTTGAAATGTACGTATCCTGTGTTGCCTTGCCAAACTTTTGTCGCACATGTTTCTCTTAATTTACTTCTTCCGGAGACAAATTTGAAACGAGTGATCATGTGTTTTGTTTCTGGTTCTGATTATTGTCGTCATGCCCCGCGGAAATTTCGTTGAATGTCCGTTGCAACCGTCTTTTAACGAATGTGCGTCAAGGTCAACGTTGTCCCATGTATTTCCGTTGCTCCCCGCACAGCTTGCCCCCAGAGGAAAAGTCGTTTTCATTCTTTAGAGGAGTGGAATGGCGAGTTGTCTTCCTCAGTAAGATTCCTTTTGCTTCTCCCATGTTGCGACCCGCCAACGCTTCGATTTTTTATTTCATCAAATGAATAAGCCGAGTTGCCTGCTCTGTCGATATCGTATTGGGTTTATTAATTGTCGAATACCGGTTTCTAATCAAGAATAGGCTCTTCTAGTAGTAGTCCTTTTAGCCAGAGCTCTATAGTGGTTTTTCAGTCTCTCATCCTACGTCGGTGCTTGCAATGGTTTGTGCTATGGGATAGAAGAAATGTCGGGGAATATATTTTCCTTCGCGAAGCTGTTTTTTGCCATTGTAGCACGGAATCCAAGCAAAGACTTTTGAAGGTTGCTTTGGCGTCTCATTTCAGCGTTGCACTATTCCCCCTGGAAGTGCTATTCATACAAAATACTTACGCACATGTCGCTACATTTGGTTTGTTATTTTTTTATTGCGCTAGGAGTTTACTTCCTACTGTCAGCATTTCAAGGCAATCCAGAATGCCTTAAGACTTCTGCTAGTCTGCAAATGAGTTATCGGCGCATGTGGATGTTCAATACTGTAGATATTATTTAAGGTAAGCTATCGTAGCGGGCGTCACATGGTGGAACTTTTTCAAGATGGTTATAGATAAAACGCAAAAAATATACTTTGCCGTTCCACGAAAAAAAATTATTTTAACCGCGACCTGTCGCTGTTAAAATAAAAATGTTTTGTGGAACGGTCTAGTATATTATGTTGCTTTTTATCTATAATCATTATTAAAGGCGTCACGTGGTAATAAAACAATATAGACTTGAACACTTTGTATATTTCCACAAAACTAATTCTAATTTTGTGGAAACATACAAAGTATTCCAGTATACATATATTATTTTATTATGGCATTACACCAAGTTACGGCCCCGTCAGTAAATTATATCATGCGGTAATAGTCACATGAGTCTTCAATAGGCCCCTCTAGTTTTCTATTTGTAGGTAATTTTTCAAGCGACTTTCTCTTAAACTGGCGAATATATTTCTATTTTTTAGAATAATATCCGTGCTTGTTTTTGTACACTCTTGCAAGGTTCTTTGCCTGCTCGTTTCACTTGGCCCGGGACCAGTGAGACCTATTCTTTCTTGCAGTACTCCTCACTTTCTTTTTTACTGTGGATTGAGTTTCCATCGTAGGAATTTGTGCAGTTTCCTGTTTCTTTGGGGGAAATTAATCCTTCGTCCGTTTTATAGTTAAATGGAATGCAATCGGAAGTTTGACGCTAATAACCCGCCAACCTATGGGCCATTTGTTAGTAATTATCGCTAATCCAAAACTTATGAAGTGCGTGTAGCTCCTGTGGTTCGTTTGTTAACAGTTATGCATGTGCAAGTTGTGGCTATCCACACGGGTAAAAGACGGAATAGTGGAACTCTTTATGGTATTAAGGGTTATGTTAAAGGATTGAACACAACTCCCAATTGTGAACTGCCCCTCATCGGCCGTTCGCCTCGCATGTAGCAAATTTTCCCAGTTGATTTCACAGGGAATAGTTTATGAAAAAAATTATTGCTCCGCGGAAGAGTTTAGAAATCCAAAACATATTAGATTTTTTGAATCGCCCGAGGGTTACTTTGTGAAGTGACAATTTAACAAAAAAATATGTAATGCTCTGTGCATTAAACTTTAAGTTATATATTATTTTAGACCACAGGAAACGTTATAATGCTTTTGGCCATTTTGACCGCCCGAATTTATTTTCATGAAGAATTAGAACGAAAATGTTTTGTGAATAATTTATGTATTCAAGTCCCCTAAAATTTTTTTTGTTACAGACCACGTGAATCGTAGAAATCCCATCGCAAGTGGAATTGTCTTAGCTAAGTCAATGCTTGTTCGTTCCTATTTTTTTCTCAAACCACATGATAAGGGAAAGCTCGAGAGGCCTTATTATTTTTTCTTGCTTTGTACTTTAGTTTTTATAGAATTGCACACATTAGTAAACGATACCCAATAACATAAAGATGGAATTAAAGAAAACGTATGAATCATTCGGGAAACGGAAATCAAGTAAATCAGGCTTTCCTCAAGTTACACATTTTTACCCCGAGCATGATGTTTCGTCATTCTCTAAGATTCTAAACCCGGAACGTTGAAAAGATTTGAAAAATTTGATCCTTTGCACAACGTGGGTAGTTGCAATACCCTCTTCTTGAAAAAATCAATTCCAGGAATGAATCGTTCTCCCTCCCCTACCACGCTCCTCATGTAGGTGAGAGTAAGTTATATGACTGAACTTCGGCATCAAAATATTTAAGGATTCGAACTGGTCGGACCCAAAGATTTCACTTCTGAACTCCTTTGTGCGTAAGATATTCCGATCGTGCTTTACAACCAATCCGAGCGGTGGCATTTGCACCTCTCTCAAAGCTTAGAGAGAGTTAACTGCTCCACTCCAAAGCGGAGCATCACGGTCGTAGCCGGGGGATTATTGCATTAATGAGAGGAATCATCCCTTTGGTGTAGGTTTTTGATAATCCCGCGGCCATGCAAGTTGGATGTTAAATAGTGAGAACGCTTTGCGTTATCTCGGCTGTATGTCCTATCTTCATTTGTTTTAATCCTCCTGCCTGGCACGGACCGGCGTTTTAGCACCAGGTTCCAGAGGTTTCTCAGACAGCCCTCTCTTCTGCATACACGGTTGTCTCAGGGAAAGCAATCTGCTCTCGCCTACGGAAATCCTATTCCCCCGCGTACAATGGGCGCGCCCGGGCAAACCGCGCGCACTAATCTTTGCTGATCTCGCTCCTGGGGGAGGGGTCGCGTAACCGGACGTTAGTCTACATCCATCCATTTGCTGCCCTCCCTCGCCCCGGCCGCCTACGTCAATTCTTCAAGCATTTGTTGCTTACTTTTTGTGCCAGTTTCGTATCAATGAATCATATCCACTGTGGAACGTTGCCACTTGTAACAATAATGTGAATTCTACCGCTACTCGCAGTCTCGCTCTGGGATCAGCACTTTTGTGCTCCTTGTTTCTATGTCTTCTACGTGTGTGGAAGAATGGAGTAATCGGGGAAATTAAGTGATTCTAGATTTCCATCGGGGGAAATTCTCTGAAGCTAAAATACTAAGATTTCCGGGAGGCTTCCATTCAGAAAGGATGTGCAGCGGTTATTCATAATGTGGCATAATTATGCTGAGCCGTGCTTCTGTTTCGTTTTCATCGCAATAGCACTGAACTAGTGTAAGTTTCGGCAATACATAATACATATCCCCAATTGAATTTTACCCGGGGAAGAAAACTGCTCCAATATTAACTTCCTTTTAAACACCCCACTATTAAAAACTTACTCTATCGTTGTACTTTTACGATTCGGAAAAAACATGTTTTTTTTAATTCAAGCGGAATACTGGTACACCGGCATCCTCGGCCCAAAGGAAATGGTTCATAGAACAGGCTTTTATTGAAGGGGTGTGAAGGTAAACACACCGAATGACAGGGGATTATGTAGTCTTCATTTTCTTTGCTGGGCACCCCGTGAAAGATTAATTGGGTGGAGGCTTACATTTTTTTCACCAAAATCGAGAAAATAGTTAATTTTCTTCTCCGGTCATCAATTTTGCGAAATTTTTGGCAGACTTTAAGTTTAGTTTCCCATTCCTTTACATAGTTTCTCACTCTAATATTCATGCAAGTATTCAACGGTTATTCTCCGTTAATTCTGTTAACATATCAATCCAGTTACCATCAGTTACCAATCGAGGAATACCAAAGATCCTTGCCTATATGTATAAAACGCCTAATCCCCGTATTTATTCGTCATGAAAAGTTATTATCGTATCATTAACTGGCATATTTGTATATTTTTTATTAGCCCTGTTAAGTGGTCTGTTTCTATGCATGGGGTTGGTTACTTTAGTAGATTCCAAAGTATTAATTGAACCCTAACATTGAGTAATGCATAAAAGTTAACAGGCTGAACGATAGGCCATTTGGAGTTCCGTAATATGTATTTGGAAAATTGTGACGAAAAGGTCTTGGGTACTTGAAGCTATATCATCGGGAATGCTGCAGATTCGAGTATTTTCCCATAATTTATTAACTCATCAATCGAATGCGAATTAGCAATCGTATGATAACACCCCTTTACAATATTTATCGTCCTTCAAAAAGTAACAGCTTTTTTTTCGCTTAACTTGTTTACAAAGCGGTTTGATCTGGGTGACGATATTGATATGCTGTGCTTGAACTCCATTTTTGTTGATTTCTGGGAGTAGACTTGTAAAAAATGTGCTTAAAACATGGGATCAATCAGTGTAATATTCTCTTGTTTATTTACCTCTGTTCGTTATCATAGCTGTCGTCTGAGAAACATCGGGATGTCATACACCTAGCCGATCTTTTACGCTACAAACTCCCAACTCGTTAGATAACGGGTTCATCTCTACATTTATGGAAGTGCATGCTGCATGTCTTTTGCTTTCTTTCAGAGTTGTGTTACGACATCGTGAAGTTGTGATTTACAAAGTTCCATTGGGTCCTTCCTCTTAAATCTTCCACCGTCATTTCTGTAATGTGATTCGTTAGACCACAAAAATAAAATATATTTGTGAACGCGTAAAAACAATCTGCGCCTAATCAGTTTTCTGAATTTTCTGTTTGATTGTTAGTTTCCATAATTATTTTTGGTAGTCTCTGTTGTAAAATGTGTGAAAACCGTCGTTGTAATTAGCAAGGGATCTATGCTCTCGAAAATATCTGTAAACGTGCATTTCGTTGTGTCGTTTTTTTTCTGCCTCAAGGGATTGGAGGAGGTGAATATCGTCCTCTTGGCCTTTAGCTCATTTTCTTTTCTTTCCCTTAATTTTCACCGTCTTTAACCCTTCCACATGCCATCTTCTTTCACATTACATTTTTCTCTACTTATTAAACTCGATAGTCCTGAAAACTCATTTCCTCGAATACTTTAGGGTCATTTTAACTTACCTTGTTATTGCAGGTGCTTAAATTAGTATAACGATAGAGCAGAGGCATGGATCTCGACGCCTTTATTGATGATTTTTTTAATTGACCGCGTTAACATTGTGTACCATTTTGCCTGTCAAATGTGACCTGCCTCCCCATAGCGTTGCTTCTTTTATTTGATGTAATGTCACCAATGTTTATATTCATGTATTGAAATAATTTTTTCAATTGTAGCATTAATAACTTTTAATGAATGATAAAATGATAAACTGTTTGTTAATTCCTCAGGGATTTCGACCTCAAAGCGTCGTCGTCAAGTCGTCATTTTACGTCGAAACACGGATGGTAAACGACAAATACCTGTGGAGTTAACAAATAGTTAATCAGTTTATCATTAATTATTAGTAAATTCCATGAAGTTACATCGGAAACGATAGAATTTGAAAACTTTTGTTTCTGAAGGTAAAGTGTGAATACCCTGGGGGAACGGTGACGGAAGGTGTTATGCGGTTCTCATTGGTCGTTACATGCCACATGGTGCTTCGAGTGCCACTTTCCCGCGGTCTTCCTCAATCGCATTCCTCGGCCCTGTTCACATTTTATCGTCTCCCTCTTCCTGCCCTCCACGATTTTTTCTCGTCTTCCCTTCATCTCGAGTCCCCCTCCACTTACTCTTCGTGTCGCGTCGACAAGTCCTTCCTCTCCCCGCCACTCCCTCTCATTCTGATCTTCTTCCCGATCATGCTGCGGGAAGATTGCCTTTCTAACGTCTCCATTCGCCTTCCCTCTTACTGCGTCGAGTTCCGATTCTCCTTTCCGTTTGCCCCATCTTTCTAGATGTTCATCCTGCCCTCTTCCGTCGACACCGAAACCCCTTTGTGCGTTATTACTATCGCTAACTGTGTTCTATCGAGATTTCATCGCTCGGAAGATAATCCCTCCTCACCCTAACCATCTTGGTAAACACCTGTTCATTTGTCACGTACGTACATCTGGTGTGGTTATATTTTTCGCTGTAAGCAGTTGATTCAGGAATACAGTGAACTTCTCCTCATGCTGAATAAAGTTTTAATGTACATTTTGTCATCTTTGTGGGAGTCTTCGTAAACATTAGTTATCAGTACACCTTATTTAATTATTTTTCACGCATGTTTAATGCTGGAGGATATCCCAATATAACCTTCATTACGTGTTTTTTGTATATTCAGAGCTTTTCAAAGCCTCAAAGTTTTTTCTCTACCCTGAATTTGATTCGGATTTTCTCACGAGGAAAATTGAGAGATTGAGCTTCCGAATCACACAACCTATTATTTTTTCTTTTTGGCAAATTTTCCTTCCGCGAGTGTAGTCGTTACGGTGAAACAGTGATAACACTCGGGAATTGGTCATTTCTCTAAAAAAAAGTTTTTGGATGTGGCTCTTTCGCATTCAATGAAAGTTCAATCTCTGGTCACTATTAAGGTTTAAGATACGTACGTAATTAATTTTCAATATCGCGATTGCCAAATCAAACTGGTAAATTACGCCGGTGGCCAAAGTAACTGCTTCGTTGACTTATATTTCATTATTAGAACTCTCCGATTTTTTCTTTTTCTGGATACTTTACTATATATCTTGTTTCTGGAATTGAATTTATTTACCCCGATTTGGAATTTGGACAGCGAGTCACTTTCCGGACGAATTTATCACGCCAAAGTCAGAGCAGTGGCAAATAGTGAAATATGGCGGGAATAGGGGGGGCGTCAACTCGCCACTGTGTAGTCGTGTAATGAGTTTATAATTGGACTTTCTGTATGAACTAGGCATTCGGAGAGTCCCTCAATCCAAATTATTGCGATTGTGCAAAAGGATGTAGGAACGGATTTGGTTTTAAGTAAAGATATAGCTTCACTTCGTGTTACTCCATATCGTAATATTGGTAGTGATTCTAATCACTTCGACTTTCGGAACGACCGCTGAAGGACACCAGCTTAATTCTTTGTACTGTCGAATGTATATTGTAACATGGTGTCACTCTGAGCAAGGAGTCATAATGGTGCAGGTTTTTTATCGGTGTCAGTCACTCACGGCTTCTCCCGTTTTCCTATTTTTTTCATTCATTCATCAATGCAGGGACTTTCGTCGTGGACTTTTTCAGGCTCGTCATTCCCATCATCTTTCACATTTCCGTTTTTGTTAAATTTCCCGTGTTTGGTGTTCAATTGAATCGGGTTTGAGAAGACGTGAAAGTGGCTTCTGGTCCCTGCATATACTTTCCATGAGTTGACACATCTCGGGTTAAGCCCCCAATAAAATATTCGAAACATCTAAAACTAATAGTCGTTTTAGTGTGGCCGTTTATTCTGATAGACTTTTACTAAAGGGGACGTTCCGGTTAAAGAAGCAAAATGGAACAAACTACTAATCTTCGAGTATTTGGAAATGTCCTAAAACTTCCAACAACTTGCCCTGACATCCCAGAATAATATAACGTCATTATAAAGATTCCCAAAAGATAGTCCCATCTTTTATAGTCATTCTCTTGTTAGCCCTGTATAGCTACGTTTTCGCTAATCATAATGAGATAAATTTCATCGATCCTTTGCTATATATAAATATCGATTTGCGTGTTATTTAGGAGAGCTAATTGTTAACTGTTGACATTACCTACTCCATATCGCCATTCGTTCTAGAAAATATTGTTTTTGGCCTTATAAAACAAGGTATACTAATAAACTCAGCGCCCATTCCATTGTTCCTGATTGCTTACTGAAAATTTTCCTCTTTCATTTTGAGCCACCATGCAGAACGTGATAACGGCTGACCGCTCATTGCGATTGTGAATGTTATTTTTTTTCATTCCTTTAAGATGCGGACTCCTTTTTACCTGTTCCAAAATCTAGAAAATGGGATGCAGTTTACCACTTATTACCATTTGGTATTCTCCCGTACGTTATTTCTTCCCTTGTCGCAGTGCAATGAAGTGAATATTGTATATGAGACTTGGGGGAGTTGAGATTAGTCGAGAAATATATTGTATCAATTCCAACAAACCCGAAGACGCGACTGTGGGACTACGTAGCTAAAGGGCTAGACCTAGCTGTTGAGAGAGAGAGAGAGGGAGGGAGAATGGGAGTGAGACGGGGTTCGTCCCCTTCTGGAGGAAGCAGGAAAAAAGAGCCTAGTTCGCCCTCTCAGCCCTTGCCTCCGACGCCAGAAGTGGAGTGAGGATGTACTACACGGATGGTACCCAAGGCTGCGATGCGAGCATGCCGTGCAGCCAGATGCGGGGCTCCGGAAAGGGCGCTTGTGGATCTTTTTTCATGTTTTCCCTCCCCCTCTCCCGTCTCCACCGCAACGAAGGAAGGCAACCCTCTCACGCTCTTTATTCCTTATTTCTCTTCACTCATCGCTTCCCTTTTGATATCATCCCCAACATGTGCGCGCTCAAAAAGACACTTCGAAGGCAACTATCCATGCCGTACCGTCATTTTAGGCTGTCGGTTCATTGTCACGGAAACGTATCTTTTTTTTGTTCCCGTTTCCTCCTTCCACATTCCCTTCGGTCGTTAAAGCTAAAGGTCACACACAACCTATGGAGTCATTTTCCTGGACGTTAGGCAAACTGGTATTAATTCATAACTCTTTAAAAATGGTACGCAATCACAGGCGCCCATGTGTATGATATTATTGTGACGGTGTGTTGACATTATTTAATAGGGTGATCTTTTCCAGTTACCTACTGAAATGCACTCCACATTAAACGCGTAAGCGTGCTTGCTCTTACCAAAGAGTAGCAACATTTTAATATATTTTTACCTTGCGTTTAACCTATTTTTACCTACTACCATGCGATTTGGATTTGCTTATAGTTTATTCATTTAAGTTAAATACTGTAGTTGATTTTGCATGGACATTTTTGCGGAATTACGGCAATGACATAAGATATTCTTTGTTATTATTTGTGAAGCCAGGTACTTTGAAAATACCGATTAGTCGTGGGCAATTTTGTTTGTTTCAGGGACTAAATCCCGGCCATGTAAACGAAATTCTCGAAAATTAAGAAAGGAAATTTAGGATATCAGTATTCGAAAAAGAGTATCGAGCTGGTAACACAAAGGAAATTTTGTAAAAATATTTTTCCCGTAAAATTAATTCGTCAAGTAGATTTAACTTACAGTACTGCCATAAATGGATGCAATTAGGTTGTTAAACTTTGACAGGTGTTGATTGTTTGATAATGACTATTCATATTGAAGCCAATCGGTTACCAGGTCCTCTTCCTTGCTATATATAATTAAATCTTTATTTGTTATAAAACAAATTTCTTTTCGAACATACATTCTTAAAGTCTGCATTGTTATGACACTTGTTACACGCAATGACCTGCGTCTTTAACATCCTTATAGTTGAATATTCTTTGTTATCGAGTATTACGCAGGAAGTAGAAGTTAATCTGGCCTTCATTTATTAGTTTTTTATGTGTAATACAAAATTCGTCTTTATTATAGTATTTCTGAATATGAAATTGACGAACTAAGTCACTATAAGTCTGGCTATAACTGTAAAAACTTTATGTAATTAATTACCCCATTTTATAAATATTCCGGTACAGTGTCTGGAATACTTTCAATAATTATAGGTCTCTCGCCTTAATTATTTACCTATGCCTGGAGTTAAGAAAGTCAGTCGATTGCAGCAAGATCCTATTAATGCAATTTAACCTATGATGGCCCACACACTTAAGTGAAAATGCTATGACCACTTAATATAAGGAGATCTTACAGATGGCCGTCATTAAGTAAGTTTATTTCTCAACAATTTCGTCAAGGATTCTTAGAGTAACTGCATCATATTATTCAACCGACTCTTCTCTTACCAATTATTGTTTCTGCTTATTTTTGCCAGCCGTTTATTTTCATTGTAGTTCTTTCGAATGCATTATTATTTTACTTAGATTTTAATCACATTTAAGTAGAAATAGCTATTTAGAGTTTGCTACGTAGAACGTTAAAGACGGCGTGCTTAGCACTTTTGTATTCTTTGTGTGCTTTTCGTTCTTGGGATGCTGAGTTTGAATGGTTCTGAGTGCATGGGCCGCAGTTGATGGCAAATGTTGCTTGCCCTTACTCCAAGAAATATTTTATATTTCACGTCGTGTGATCAAGCAATTACGCTGGCAAAAGTGTGAAATACCCTAATTCAGTCGGTAGGTGCAGCTCCTTCCCCCCCGAAATGCCTCTTCATGACCTTGTAATGTTCCCTCCCGTATCAGTAGCAAACCGCGATATCCCCTGGTATCTCCGGCCATTTCCTTCACCGAGGGCGAAATGGCATCAAATAGCTTTTTCAATTGTCTACACAGTGCTAATGTCCACTCTTTAATTACGTGGCATTCGGGGATAATGTTTTAGCAACTTCTGGAGAGGTGATTTAACCAGTTATTTGTGAGAGAAAATATTCTTTATTCCATTAGAGGAATGTCTCTGTGGGGTTGATTTAGCAATTTCGAGCTTCTTGATTAAGGAATAAATGACACAAAATATGTAGGTTTTTGCTTTGTTTTATTTCCACAGAGCATTATGATTACGACCGATTTCGAACGATTATCGTCAACATCTGGTCTATATCGTTTGAAACCGGTCGTGTTCATAAAATTCTGTGGAAATAAAACAAAGCAAAAAACCTACATATTTTGTGTCATTGTGGAATTCCACCAAGTGACGACCTTCTCAGTGAATTTTATTCTAAGGAATAAATGCAATGAGTTATTTTAATATTACTTTCTAGCGTTTTGCCTATTTTATACCGTTTTGTCTATTTTATAGCGTTTTGTCTATTTTATAGCGTTTTGTCTATTTTGAAAACCTTTAAATTTTCCTATTTTTGGTCGATTTTCCTCCTAGCGAATGTTCTTCCTAACAAATAGGGCGAATTGTGTAGTGAACTGCGAACAAAACTTGACCTTTCTAACACTTGACTGAGAGCTTTGACTGCTCGATGGATCTCCTATTGCCGGTTGACTGTTGTCATAGCCGTGAGAGAGAGCTGTGACTCAGAAACATACCAGGAAGTTGGTCTGTGCCAGTGTTTCCTTTTTCTCCATAGTATTTCCCCGAATAATATGTGCTGAAAACGAGGAGTGTTAGGTTTCCCATTTGTAGGAAAGTACGTATTCTTCAATCCTGGGAATTTTGAAAAACGTTAGATATGTGGTTATTTATAGATTTTGCTATTTCCGTTTTGGTTTTCCTTATTATCTGTGCTTTTCCTCTCAAAATACATTTCCCCTCTACTAAACGTAGCCATGCAATTTCATTATATCGTTTGGTCTGTGTAAATGAGATGTATATAATTTGTTGAAGCGCATATAGGTTGTTTTGAATATGACCTGAAATGTGCTAGTTCCAAGGTATGGAGCAGTTTGATGGTTTGTCTATATTTCTTGTCTATTTCTGGTTTGTATCTTCTACAGTCTTACCTGTTTTTAATTTGTGTTCTTTGACTACGCATTCAAAACTGTAAGAAAACCCCGTGCTAGGACCAGAAACCCGATCATGAAGCACAGCAATTGCACATAGTGTTTTATTGCGACGAACTGCGAAAAATTGTGACTGTGATAATGAGCCAGAAGAAAGAAGTACATTTTTTTTGTTCTTTAACTCCTCTGTTTTTAAGCTTCCACATTACGGCCGAGGTTTTAAATTCCCCCCTGTTATCCCAAAGTACCTTTCTCGATCTTTGTGTTTCATTATCGTTCCTGAGAAGTGCTATCGACTCCCCCGGGGTCTACATCCATAGGACCACCACTCCATAATGAAAGAGAGATCCATAGATCGAGTGAGTAAATTAATCTGTTGTCGCTTCTTCATAATGATACCCGCAAGGACAGGTGGTGAGAAAGTGAATGGGCCATAGGTATTTCGTCAGGATAAATTTGTATATAACTTGGGTCTTGATGCCTAGAAACCGTGAGATTTCGTCAAATTTGAAAAAAGGCGAAAATTTCTTCTTGGAGGATGTTGCCTTCGAATTTAAATCTTTGGATATATATTCCAAAGCTATTTAGTTCTTTCTTTCCGAGGTCGGCATTACCGACCCGTTGATTTGCATGTCTAGATGCTTAATAAAATACCTCTAATTAATTCATGAGTCAAATTTTTGGAGACGTATGGGGTAATGTCGGTATTACCTTATTCCAGGATTTTAAAGGGATTAATTGGGTGTTAAATACCGTGGTAAATGAATAGTAATCCGGTCAAAAAAGGCAATGGATTTAACCGGCCTCGGTGGCAGTGGGGTAATGTCCTCGTCTGCCAACCCAGAGGTCGCAGTTACGAATCCCGACTGGTTGGATTTTTCAATCTCCGCCTAGGGCATGGATGTGTTTCGTCAGTGTTATTAAAAATTGTATAGTCTCCGCTGTGATTGGCCTCTTAGTGCTGTGTGGGGTGATTGTAAAATACATAAAACATCAGTACCGTCTGCATATTACTGACATGAAGGGGGTACTGATTACTTTGAGAATTAACATTTTGTGTAATAGTTTCATATTACAACACATCTTCAACAGACGGTTAGGCTACCGATAATCGTAATTTTCCTACATTAGTTATCGGGTAATTAATATCTAGTTTTAGACTTCGTAGATTCATTTGCCCTCAGAAGGTTGAAAGACATGTCACCAATCTGACAATTCCTGAACAGTATGTAGACCATAAGAAATATTTACCCAGTGCTATTCTCAATGACGCAAAACTATTTCTGTCCCATTGAGGTCAACTCGCCAGAAGAACCTCGTTTTTCCTTCGCAATAACAGTTTTACTTATATGCTCAAGAGATAATTTGATTTCCTAACTAGCAAATGTTCATTTACACCATACAGTGAACGTTACCATTCTTTGGTGTTGGTTTTAATGCTGAATAATAATTGTATTAAGATTAAATCTTCAATTAACTTTTACTCCAATATTATCGTAAATTTTTCAATACTAGTATTGATATGAGGTTCAGTGCTACGATATAAGCAACTAGAGAGCTTCAGGCAGGTATACCCATATTTAAATCGTGTCACCGGCTTGCGGAATATTGTTCCTAGAAATTTATAGTACCGAGTTTTTTTAACGAAGTACAGTAAATACGATGCGGAATCTATTGCTCAAATATACTCACTCTAGATTTCAGGTAAGAAGAGATTGTCGTATGAGGAAAAAAATCGCCGTACTCATCGTATTGGCTTTCCTCCGTTTGTGAAATTTACGGTTATCTCACCTTTCGACCAGTGGCTTATTGGTTTAATATAATAGGAATAAAAGAAAATGCGCTTTTCCACAAAAATATTTAATGCGTACAACGCCCGTTTCGGCTTGCTAAGCCATCTTCAGGTACAAGACCAGAAGATGTCTTAGCAAGAGAAGATGTCTTGTACGAGGAAGTCCCGTAAGAAGATGTCTTGTACCTGAAGATGGCTTAGCAAGCCGAAACGCGCGTTGTACGCATTAAATATTTTTGTGGAAAAGTGCATTT
>WURS02452560.1:0-14107 GCA_011762765.2 Rhinocypha anisoptera
CTCTCTCTCTCTCTCTCTCTCTCTCTCTCTCACTCTCTCTCTCTCTCTCTCTCTCTCTCTCTCTCTCTCTCTCTCTCCTAGACAGTTCATTTATCAGTGTCATCGATTTACGAGACTTTTACGTGCAAAAAAGAAAGAGATAGAGAAGTGGGTTTTAGGCACCCCTAAAATTAGTCAATGTGACATATAGTCAGTAGGTTTAGTTATAACTTGGAAAGAAGAAGATGGCCAGAGAAAGAGAGAGAAATTCAGAGAATTCATGATTCATCACTTTTCTCTATATGTATAAATATTTTTGACATATTTTATATGATAATAATAATAGTATTGAAATGTGTTCCAAAATGGAATTTTGGGCTTGCGTGGTTATTTTCAATGAGAGGAGAGAGAGAGAGAGTGAGAATGACATTTTTGGAGATGAATACCAGAGTCTTGTTTATATCGCTCTCTCTCTCTCTCTTTCTTTCTCTTTCAAACCCTCTAAGTTCCGAAGTAGTTTTGACAGATACATAACATCTCAAGTTAGAAGAGACAAGCTAAATTAGCTGATTAAACATAGCATATTAAGAGAAAACTTGAAATGTTTTCCTTATTTTTGCTTCGCTTAAATTTTGCTTAAAATTGACTCAATTTTTTCAGGTTAATTTATATTTAAAAAATTAAAGTGACATTATCATTAGAAAATGATCTTTTTAAGTGATGTAAAAATTAGTCGTAATTAGTCCTCTCTATCTCTCTTTCTATTTTAACCCTATTTTAATTAAATTAATTCACAAGTAATGACACTAAATTATATAAATTAGTACAAAAAATGGAAGAAAATATATATATATACAGAGAAGACTCAATTGGTTGACAACTCGCTTTTCTTGACATTTGTATATAAACGGACTAAAACGAACAGTATTTTATAATTTAATTAGTGTATTTGCATGTGTTCGAAGTGCTTTTCTAGACTCGCATTGGTTTACAAGCCTTTCTTTCACACAGTGTAAGGCAGTTAGGTACTCACTGTAATTTTACCAAAAAAACAGTAATACACTACACTTAAGTTTTGAGTAAGCCATTCCAGCCATATGACGTTTATACCAAAGCACCACCAAACAATTTCCAGTTTGCGGCAAAGTTCATCAAAACTCGCCTCTTTCTCCACTGCTGGTCCCACACAAAATACAAAATTAAATAGAAGCAACTTGGAAAAAGTGACGAAAAACTACTAAAAGTTCTCTGTGACCGAGAAATTTGTTTTGTCTCAAATCAAAAATGTCTTGCAAGCCAGTCAACTCTCAAGCTACTCAGAAAGCCATGAATTGACTGAGATTTAAAATGTTTAAATTTTTGGCATAAACATTATATGACATTGCAATAAACCTTAAAAAGAAAGAGTGAGCTGATATCGACAACTCAGATTTATCATTTAGTACTATGCTTAACGAGCTCAACAGGAACACATAGTGAAACATGCATACCAAATTGCATTTCCATTTGAAACAAGTGTTACATACACACAACATACATATCAAATGGCATTGCAGTAGTAGATCTACGCCGCGCAGAGTACAATGTCATGTTTGACGACTCATCTAGCATACATTCCAAAGCTTTAGGTCAAACAGTACTAAGAAAGAAAGAACGGCAAAACGGATTTTAACCGATTATATAACAAGCAGTCAGTCGATAGAATCTCATTGAGCCCAGTAATTGAAATTAATTTCTGTTTGAGTGGAATATAAACAATCACAAGATGCTAACTCAAGCTCAAATCAAGTTAGGAGACATGTACATATATTGATATCAAAAAATAATTTGTTGACCCCTACCTCCCCCCATCTGTGAGCAATTCGTGATCACTTAACTTGACCCTACCCCTCCCCCGAATATATCGAGAACAAACACTATTTTTAGGAATTCGGTTTATGATACCAGTCTCTTAATCGAAATCTAATTTTCTTAGTTCTCTGATTTTGATGAAACTTGCTGCACATATTTATCTCATTAACGGATTTTTCAATTTTTCAAATAAAAGATCAAAATTGAGTCATAGAACTTTACAAACAAATTTTGACTTTTTAATAGCACTTTTACCCTTTGAGTCTCTGTTTGTTAGCTGTCATAAACGTTTTTTAATTTTTTAAATATGCTTTCAATATTTAATGGAAACCCCCCAAATGAGAGCAAACCATGATTTTTCTTGCACCACTACACACTCCCATATTTTTGATATCAATATATGTACATCTCTGTAAATATATGTAAATCTTTCCACTGACTCTATTATTCGTGTCCTTAAAATTGAGGTTGTGATTTTCTGTCAGTGCCCTGCCCATCTTAACCATACACCAGGTACCGAAATTGACCACCCAGAAGCTGTTGGCATCCCGCTCAACAACAACCGCTTCATTCGAAACAGCTAGCCAACTTCTTCTACTGCCTCTAATCCTTTCCATCTGGTGAATAATTGATATCAAACAACATATTAGTGTCACACTTTATAGTGCCGTGTCATCAGATGCACCTAAGTCCATCTTGCCCTACCTCAATTAAAGCCAAGTGAGCCAAAACAATACCGTACTCGTCATATTCGACGAAGAGATTTGATCAAGACAAAGCTATCTCAAATGTCAACCGAAGAAGCACATGTGGCCAAGCCAAGTGATTTGCGCTAGTAAATGTGAACAGATGTACAATTACACTCATAAACAATAGCTTCAAAATAACAAAAAAATTCAATCGACCATCACTACACTGAATCATCGAACATACTTGACAGTGCCTATATCTCATCACGGTCCACATTGTTTATGTGATGAGTGATCCGCCATAGTGTCAATAAGAAAGGAGAGCTGAGCTCTCGCTTATGAGCAGGGCGAGAGAAGTGCGGCATATGTTGTAAGATTTGCTCGAGTTTCAATGGCCCAAATCTCAGGCCCCTTTAGAGCCTGGGACACCAAAGTCTCATCCAATTATTCTTTGAGGACAGAAGGACCGAAACATGAGATTAATAGCAGGGCTTTTACAGCAAAGCTGTCTTTCGTCCTGCTAAAAACTGTTTTATGCTGCGATTAATGTGCGCATGTCATCTTGCTCTCTCTCTCTCTCTCTTTCTCTCTATCTCTTTCTCTCTCTCTCTCTTTCTCTCTCTCTTTTTCTCTCTCTCTCTTTCCATCTCTCTCTTTCTCTTTCTCTCTCAATGTGTCGTACTGTTTCTCTTCTTGACAGTTGATTTTTATTTACACTGCTAAGTTCTTCACAAATTCCTCTACCGAGGTCACCATTTAGCACGCTGCGTCATCCGAAACTGTTAACCGACTTATTCTACTGCCTCTAATCTTTCCCATCTGGTAGATAATTGACAAGCATTATATTAATGTTTCACTTTTATGGTGCCGTGTCATCAGTTGCACCCAAGTTCATCTTGCTCTACCTCAATCAGAGTCATAGTTCGACCAAGGCAAAGCTATCTCAACTGTCAGCCGAAGAAGCCAACGAGTGCACATGTGGCGAAGCCAAGTGATTTGTGCTAGTGAATGTGAACAGATATACAATTACACTCATAAACATTAATAGCTTCAAAATTTAAAACAAAGAAATCCACTCGACCAACATTACACCGAACCATCAAACATACTTGAAAGTGCCTATATCTCATCACGGCCCACATTGTTTATGTGATGAGTGACCCGCCACAGTGTCGAAAACTTTCTTATGCTGTGATTAATGTGTGCGTGTCACCGTGCCATCCCTCTCTCTCTCTCTCTCTCTCTCTCTCTCTTTCTCTCTCTAAATGTGCCGTGCTGTTTCTCTACTTGACTCTTCATTCTTATTTACACTGCCAATTTTTTCACAAATTCCTCCATCGAGGTCACCATTTAGCACGCTGCGTGGTGCAACAGAAACGTGATAGTCATTGAGCAATTTGGATCTTGCTCTCTTCGTACGTGCTACCGAGCCATACGAAATAAGTGAGCCTGAAGCGGGTAACGACCTCTCCGGCCGAGCTATCTTGTTACTTTTGGTCCCAAAATCTCGCTCCATTCCTACCGACGTTCTGGCAGCCATCTGCGTGGTCCGCCCCATCCGACAGTCCAGTGCGCACGGTTGGCATCAAAGACGTGTCGCACTCACTCTGGACGCTAATTGAAACAAGCTGCTTAAACAATCCACAATGGCGCTAGCTAGCAACAACTGATGTCTAAAATTAATCAAAATAAAATCTGCCCACGTTTGCTGATATTAGCCAGGCAAAATCGCCATAAAACTTTTTGAGTGCAACTGGCCATTTGTGCCTGGGTTGGGTGTCGAATAACTGCAATTCAAGATCAGTACACTCGGCACACTTTTGGTCTGTATACGTTTCTCACGCTAGCTCGCCCGAGCACCACCTAAGCCAGCCATCTGCGTCTACCGTGTTCACCCCAAGGGCGATCTGGCACTTTGGCCAAATTCCTCCTCTGACTCCGGCAATCATCAACATGGTCCGGCCGTGCCAAAACGCGACGTGAAGCGACCGATTTATAACTGCGACAAGAGCCGACGACAGCCCGCGTGCACCAAGCTATCCATTACACTGTCGTTTGGCCAGAAAGTGTTCAAACAGAGCAAAGCTGTAAATCAATTTGGCGCTCAAACCCGAATCTCGAAATGTCAGTTCGGACGTTGGTCACACCACACTCCGGGCAAGCTGACACTATCCTTATAGCTGTCCGGCGGGGCACAGTGCCAAGTTTCAAAGCCATCAGAATTGCATTGAAATCGGTGAAGCGAACATTGCGTTTGTCCACAGCACTTAACCCAAGTTCATCTGGCTAGGTGTTTACCCGTCTCCATCAAGCTTAAACGAATATTGTGCCCGTCTAGTACCAAGTGGCAACAGAAGCACAAAGTGGACCTAACCCACCGTCTCACTCACAAACGGTGTCGTAATCAAGACTAAACCACCTTTCTGTGTGTGTCTGCAGGTGAAGCCACACATTCAGGGTCAGTCACCACTTCTCAAGCTACTCTTGCGTGTCGCCGTCAGTAGTAGAGAACTGAGAGATGTCTGACTTGGGCTATCTGTCGTCAGCTTCAAGCAAATCACTCTCTTCACTCGATGATATTACAGCTCCAGTTGAAGTTGGAAAAAATTTTTCTGGACTTAAGAACGTAATAATCTCCAGAGTGTGTCATCTTCTACACAATAAGAAGTTGGACAAGCATCGATCCAAGAAGCATCAACAAGTTAGAGTATCGATCTTGTCAGTCATAGTGCTAGTCAGATAGCGCCACCGGAAGACATTATTGACATCACCGATGCGCGACTTCTTGGCCAAGATGTACAGCTAAAGCGATCGCAAGCGAAGCTTTGCCGGCGATGCCAATTTGCCCGGCAGACACGCAAAAAAGTGCGACAACGAGCGCAGCTACGAATCGTCCGACTGCGACATATGCCACTCAACCAATATACCAATTCCCCGTGTTTGATGGAAGCTACAACGTGAATGACGCTTCATCAATGAATGGGTCGATGTAACCGAAGGATCCAGTATGCCTGTAGTCAAATGGGTACGCAACTTCAAGTACTCACTTGGTGATTGAGCTAAAACGCAGTTCGAGTTGAAATTTAGAGAACGACCGGCAAAAGGCGTCACCGAGGAAAGAGCCATTCGAGTCTGATGGATGATCATCACTTCAGTGACTTCTAGAAACTTACCCTCGACCGAACGCGACAACATGATATTGTGCACAAATCTATGATGCCAAGCCATAAACACTTTGACCCGTCGGCCAGCCTTCCCAAAGAAAGAAGCATCTGCCATCGAGCCTTTAGATATTGTATGGAGGCCACTTTGGCCTCAGTCGTCATTGGTCTGTCGAGTCATCAATAGCCAAACTCTCCCTCTGGCCTAAACGTCAAAGCTTTTTTTCTCTTATTCTCTCTCTCTCTCTATTTGTTTATTTATCCATATCATATTCCATTTGAACCCCAAAATTGGGTTGCTTGTTTTGTGATAGCTCCAAGTGGATCCTCAAGGCTAGTGTGATCAATGGGGTGGGCAACGGATGCCCACGACGGCTCAAGGCCGAGAGAGCCTGTCCACTACCATTTTTTATCTTTTTATGACCCTTAGAGACGTTCTAGGCACATAATCATCATATGCTTTTAATCAGCGGTGCTATGAAAGCAAAACTTAGTCACACATAGTTAAACATACATACCAAATTACATTTGCAATAAATTAATTAATTCAGCGAAATGTTGTTTGAAATTATTATAAATAGCAGTCAAAAACACGAGAGGCGATAAGTTAGGGAATCAATCATACCAAACCACACAAACGGTTTTACATAAACAATTCAAAGTTACACAAATTAATTATCCACATTCACAAAATATGTTTAGAAATGTAATTAATCACAATTTTACATCTTGAAACCAGTTAAGAATGCAAACTCTCACTGAAAAAATGTTTAAAACACAAACTGAAATAGAACAGACGAGACAAAAGGTACGTCGCATCAGCACTCACTGACACATACACACACACACACACATACATACATACATACACATACAGCCAGTCTGCTCACCGATAGGGAGCAGTACCTCTGCACTTGCACTTTGCAACCAGGCATGCACACAGAGTACGTTTGGGCTAAATTTTAACCAGAACAAGCAGGTTAGTTCAATAAAATGCTAAATTTAGGTACCATGAGTTTAAATTTTTAACTTAAAGCAAAAATTCACATTTCATACTCTGGTAAAAATTTAATTAATTTCCCGCGCCAACAATGGCGACCAACCAACTGCGCCGTGCCACAAATTGGCATGCTTGTCATCAAATTCTTCGCTGTGCGTGTAGATGTTAGCGTGAATTTAGAAAATCCAGTGATTTTATAAAATTGCTAGTAAATTTTAAAATTTTTTTTCTCTTTTTTCTTAAATTCACTAGTAATTTCATAAAATTACTAGAGCTTTTGAAAAATTACTAACTCATTTTTGTAAATTTGAAAAATCCAACTTTTTTTATTTTTTTATTTATTTTCACATTTTTCAGACCCCTTTTGATGACAAGAAGAGTTACAAAGACGGTTATTTTTTTGCAAGAACATCTTTTGGTCTTGCATTTAGTATTACAGTATTACAGTTTTAGTGATAGCAGCTTGTTTTGCTTGCTTGACCTTTTGAACCAATGATTCGTATTTATCTCTCGGAAATAGTGTCGAGTTAGATCTTTTGCTAGAACAGAGTTTGAGAATTTCACTGTCAAATATGTTGAAATAGTCTTCAATTTTTTAATAAAAAAAGTTTGATTTTGCAAATTTACTAAAATGGGTTAGTAATTTTTTAAAAACCCTAGTAATTTTATGAAATTACTAATGAATTTGAGAAAAAAAGAAGAAAAAAAAATTTAAATTCACTAGTAATTTTATAAAATCACTGGATTTTCTAAATTCACGCTAACATGGACTGATAACGACTGATAATCAAGTCTAACCCGTTCGTCGAGGCCCGCAAAAGTAATCACAAAGTGTGCTATTTTGAATACACTGGACCTCAATTTTTAGTACTTCTCATTGTGCATACCAACAAACAAATTGTGCATAGTGGTCCATCTGATGCAAATAATATCTCAATAAAATAAATAAAAATATGATAACAACAATAATAATGAGATATAATGCAATATTTACTAATTAAGATATAATTTGGAGGGTGTTTTAGAGTGTTGTAGTAGATAAAATAATAATAATAATAGTGAAAACACAATGTAAATAAGAAATAATTTAGAGAATTGTACTTTGGAGCGTGTGGTGGAACAGAGACGGTGAGACAAGTGAGCTGGTCTCGCTCTGGAGGCCCGCAAAAGTAATCACAAAGTGTGCTATTTTGAATATACTGGACCTCAATTTGTAGTACTTAACATATCATCTCATTGTGCATACCAGCACACAAATGTGCAAAGTGATCCAACTGATAAGATTGTGCTACCCGACGACGATCCAGCATCTGCTACGCTGCATCTACATGACTATTGGCATTGATCGCGATGCGTTGAATCGTGAAAGGTACTTGATCAACACCGAGTCCAAGTGAAAGCCAACGGACAACATTTTTAGGTGTATTGTTTTGGTGTCAACATTACAGTGAATGAGCGAGCCACCTATCCTTGTTCACAGTTGGTGTTTAAAACTGATAAATCAAATCACATACGCGTCGGGTTAGTTTTCATCAATACACCAGTATGAGATGAGTGAAGCTGGCGAACCCCGGTTCCAAGTGGTGCTGACGCTCAGTGTTAACTGGGGGATGCGCTCGTGAGGGGAAACCATAGAAAAGGCTTCACGAGTCAATAATATTTAAATGAATTTAATAATATCCAAGAAAGCCAAATAAATGTAAACAATTTGAGAATATAATAGAAAAGATGATGAATAGAAAAGAAAAGCCGGTTCAAGTACTGTAAATTTAAAACAAAATATAAATAACTAGCTTTTAACAGATGGGTTAGATTGAGTGAAGCTAGGTCACCGTGTTGTGATATAGTTAGAGAAGGCTGATCATGAACAATGTACTTGTGGTGAAGCACTGAACCAATTCCACATAATGAGCAACTGTCGCTTGAGAAGTTGACTTTACTCTGACAGGCATAACCAAGCCTTGGCATCCCTGGTGGAGCTACTGAAGGTGCGAGGCAATGTCTTTCGTGAACCGGTGATTAAACACGACAATTCGGTCATCAAACCGGACATCATTCTAGTCGAACCGTCCAAGCCAGACACAGCTATCGTCATTGATTTACAAGTGGTGTATGAGCGCTCCGAGAAGTTTTTCGAGACAGCTGCGTCAAGCAAAATTCAGAAGTACCTCTCTTGTTTTAGATCAATTCGACTTTGGCTGCGACGCAATGGTTGGCCTGATATGAAACGTATAAAATGCAAGGCTTTCATTTTTGGTGCAAGAGGCTCACTGTTCCGAAAGTCCCTGTCACTCCTGAAAGATAGATTCGATATTCCTAAGACAAAGATAGAGGCGCTGTGTGACAGCATCTTTGACTATTCGGCCTATATACTCGGACTAAATCTATCTCGACACCTCTCCATTCTCAACTCTCCACTCCAATCCATAGACGTCACCTGACATTCAATTTCGTTTTTTCTCTCTCTAATTTAAACTATTAAATGATTTAGCAGTTTTGGCTGCGTGTGGTTTTTTAGCTGTTGCTTGGTGGCCTTGCGTAGAGTGCAATTGAAACACAGCAAAACAACAACCAAAATTTTGAAACCAAAAAACATCAAAAATAAAATGCAAATTTTTCATGTCAATGAGACCTTTAGTTACTGCCAGAGTTTGTGTAAAGATCTGGCTAAAATAAAGTTGTTCCAGGAGCCAACAGCTGAAGCTGCATCCACTATAACATCGTCTACTGCCGCATCAGTACTTGTCATCGGCGACAAACCAGAAGTTATCTGGGCACTACGTCAGGGAAAATAAACACATTTACTTGAATGATTCGAAGCCATCCCCCAGAGGATCGCCATGGACCACAGCTACAACGGCTCGAGCATGGGCGGAGCTAATAGGGCCAGACTCAAAATTTGGGACCAGAGCAGCAACTCGAAGTGGAAGAGTCAGTGCATGTGCCGGTACAGTCTTACGTGACTGAGCGAATCGTCGAATGCAATTTATTGCTCGAAACTACCCAGTTTGGCACTGAGAGTGAATCGAATGACCAAGCAACTGCCACCAATGGATTGGACACTGATGGGTCCGAAACTAAAGATGGACCGAGATTAGCCTACAATTCAGCAAGCGATGCTACAATGGACACCAGCACAGCACCAAGTCGCCCGACAGCGCCATACGCTACTCAACCAATCTACCAGTCCCCGCGCCAGTTCCCCGTGTTTGATGAAAGCTAACGTGAACGCAAGACGCTTCATCAATGAATGGGTCGATGTAGCCGAAGGATCCGGCATGCCTGTAGTCGAGTGGGTACGCAACTCCAAGTACTCACTTGGTGATTGGGCTAAAACGCAGTTTGAGATGAAGTTTGGAAAACGACCGGCGAGAAGCCTCTTCGAGGAAAGTGCCATTCGAGTCTGGTCAAAGATCATTAAGTGGTTTCTGGAAACCTATCCCTCGACTGAACGCGACAACATGATATACCGCCAAATCTATGCTCGTCGCCAAGGACCGAAAACACTGGCAATACTCAATCGCGTGAAGTCTTCCTTACGCGACGCCAGCAGCGTTTACTTGATGCGGCAGACCCAGACCAACCACTTGACATGCAAAGCAAGCTCAAAGCGTTTGGAAAAATGAAGAAGATGAAGAAATCTACAAGCAAGTCAAGGATAGCACCCTCAAGTCTGACCGCTATGCAATCGATTCCGAGGGAATGTTGACGTAAGAAAGCCGCGGTAACAAGCGCATTTACATCCCCCAAGCGATGCGCAAAGACCTCGTCTTCAATGCTCACGATGTCAGTGGCCATCTTGGACGCAGCAAGACATTCAACCGTGTGAACGCGCGATACTATTGGCCTGGCATGCGAACAGACATCAACAAGTACGTTGCTTCGTGTCGTCAATGTCAACTCCGGAATAATCCAAACACCAAGTCCTATGGGGAGATGAAGTCGATTGTCACGACTCATCCTTTTTACACAGTGGCAATAGACCATGTCGGGCCATACGCTACATCAGCTGGCAATCGCAAATACGTGCTCACCATCATCGATCTATTCACTAAGTTTGCGATCGCAGTGCCAACTCGCTCGACTGGTGCAACCGAAACTGCCAAGGCCCTGCTTCGTGACGTAATCTTCACCTATGCTGCCATCCCATTACGCATCCTCACCGACCAAGGTGGTGCATTCTGCAGCCAAATCACGTGGCAAAAGCCTCATGGAGCAGCTCGGCATTCGCCACGTGACAACATCTGGGTACCATCCCCAGTGTAACGGAACCAATGAAAAGTTTAATGGTACACTCTCCAACATGTTGGCAGCTTATGCCAACGAAAGGCAGACTGACTGGCCTAATCATCTCAAAGCAGTCTGTTTTGCCTACAACACGGCCGTACACGCCTCAACAGGCTTCACACCATGTGAGCTCTTTCTCGGTCATGTGGCTATGATCCCCTCTGACATCCATCTGATTGGGGACGATCAAGATACTCGCTACCTTGTCAAAGACTTGGACATCATCTACGAGAAAGCGAAAGAGAACCAAACTAAGCGCAACGAGATCAACAAAGCGAGCTACGACAAGAAGCACAAGAAAACGGACCTGCAGCCAGGCGACTTAGTGCTAATCAAGGACAAAACTATGGCAGCTGAGCATCGCAACAAGCTCGCGCCTCGTTTCCTTGGTCCGTTCGAAGTCGAGTCTGTCCAAGAAAACTCGACTGTCAGAATCAAAGATGCGCGCAAGTCGATTGTGAACATCAAAAAGTTGAAGAAGTGGGTGGATCGAGATGAGACACCACCCATGCAGCATCTGGTGCCAAGACGCCAACTTCACCATACAGTTGTGGGAGTACTGTTGGTGATTGCTCTACTCATGCCACTTGTATCTGGAACATACGTAGATCCAGTAATATGGCGACGCACCGATACCCAAGTTTTCCGTGGAAGTGACTATTATGTCTTCACAGCAAAATGCCAGAGTTTGTGTGAAGATCAGGCTAAGATAAAGTTGTTCCAGGAGCTAACAGCAGAAGCTGCATCTACTATTAAATCGTCTACTGCCTCATCAGTACATGTCATCGACGATAAGCCGGAAATTATCTGGACACGGCGTAGCAGAGGAAACAAACACATCTACATAGAGGATTTGAATCCATCGAAAGGATCGTCATCAACAACCAAAAGGCAAGCTGTCATCGACCTGTGTGAAACCATGTACACCAAAATGTTATGGCAACAAATTAAGCAGCAGTGTCAAGGCGAATCAATCGACCATCTCGAACTGTGGAAGCTTCGTGCACACTCTAGATACAACAGAGTGATCGATCCTGCTCAAGTGGACCGAGCGCAAGTCCTCGGTGCGTTTGTGGCACTGGGCTTGGCCACCCAGCTGCTAGTGAAAGATGAATTGCCCGCGCGAACAATGGCACCCAATCAGCTGTGCCGTGCCACAAATTGGCATGATAGTCATCGAATTCTCCGCTGTGCGTGTGGACACTACTCGACAGATAATCAAATCTGACCCGTTCGTCGAGGCCCGCGAAAGCGACAACAAAGTGTGCTATTTTGAATATACTGAACCTCAATTTTTAGTGCTCAACATATCATCTCATTGTGCATACCAACACACAAATGTGCAAAGTGCTCCATCTAATAAGATTGTGCTACCTTAAGAAATCCCGTTCATTATCATGTTTCTTTTTTCAATGCACCACAACACACACACACACACACATACACACACACGCTCGCAGTTTTCTCAGTGGACCTCACCCAACTGTCGCACCACTTGTGCCATACAACACACATGAACAGACAAAATCAAGAAATAATTTAGAGAATTGTACTTTAGAGCGTGTGGTGGGACAGAGACGGTGAAACAAGTAAGCTGATTTCGCTCAGGAAGAGGTCAAAGGGCCGTGCTAATTGTAAACATCGAGCACATTGCCACCAAACCTTTTGATTATGGCAACGCAACAAGTGTCGACAGTTTCACTCAAGACATCGAGAGTGCTATAAATCAACTTGACCAAGTGGACCGGGGTGAGCGTGTGCCGAAAGGAACGCCAAGCCATAAACATTTTGACCCGCCGCCAGCTTTCCCATAGATTGAAGCAGGCTACTGTCATCTGCAGATGCCATCAAGTTTTTAGATATCGTGTGGAGACCACTTTGCCTTAGTCGTCATTGGTCTGTCGAGTTATCAATAGCCAAGCTCTCCCTCTGGCCTAGGAAAGTCAAAACTATTTTTCTCTTATTCTCTCTGTATTTGTTTATTTATTCATATCATAATAAAATTCCATTTGAACTCCAAAGAGGATCCTAAAGGCCAGTGTGGTCAACGTGTGGGCAACGAATGCTCACGACGGCTCAAGGCTGAGAAATTCCGTTCATTATCATCTTTCTTTTTTTCAATGCACCACAACACACACACGCACACACACACTCGCAGTTTTCTCAGTGGACCTCACCCAACTGTAACACCACTTGTGCCATACAACACACATGAACAGACAAAATCAAGGAAAGAGCAACTTGGAACAAGGGACAACAGCTGCAAATTAGTTACTGTAAATGACGGATGGTTCGTTGGTACAAGTCTAAATGTAGTGTGACAGTAGCACAATGGAGGCTATGACAGGATTAAGATAATGATGTTCAAAATACAAATGAGCATCATCGGACATGACAACGTTTCTAACAAAAAGGTGCCAGCCGAATTGGAGGTAACACTAATCGAAAACTTCCACTTCAACTAGCTTAATATGAACACATAGTCAGACATACATACCGAATTACATTTGCAGTAAATTCATTAATTCAGCAAAATGTTGTTTGAAGTTATTATAAATAGCAGTCAAAAACACCAGATGCGATAGGTTTGATCATTGAAAACAACGCACCGCGCCGAGAAGCAATCATTCCAAACGACACAAACGGTAGTACATGAACAATTCAAAGATTCACAAATTGTTCATCCATCTCTACAAAACATGTTTAAAAATGCAAATAATCACAATTTTACATCTTGAAACCAGTTGAGAATGCAAACTCTCACTGAGAAAACGTAAAAACATAAACTGAAACTGAAACACACGGGAAAAAAGGCACGTCGAATTACCAAAGCATTACATTCACTCACACAAACAGACATACATACATTCGCCAGTGCACTCACCGACAAGCACCGACCGCACCCCTGTTGGCAATATCGAGTGATGAGGTAGTAGTCAACGAATGAGTTGCAATGCCACAGTGGGGATGGCAACACTGGAGAGGTGCACGGTGACGGGTGACGGCTTTGGTGCAGTGGTGCACTGAGTGCGCATGCGCGTGTTCTTAGAACTGCGTAGAAAAGGCGATTACTAAAACTACGGAACGGAACGGAATGGGAGGTAGTGGCACAGCCACAGCGAGCATGCGCGCTGCGCGTA
>WURS02452571.1:0-31641 GCA_011762765.2 Rhinocypha anisoptera
TCTCCCTCTAATCGATCCAGTAATGTGACACACACTACGGCACTAGGCAAGCCCACAGTGCGACAAACCGAGGCAATGGCGGTGGCTTCCATTTCAATGTTCACTACCCCTGCTTCGTGGTGAATTTTCTCCAGCCATCTTCGTTTTTCATCAACGTCATATTTGCAAATAGCACCGTCAAGTCGCCCTTGGTCTTCATAGAAACCATCAGCACATAGTGTTGTGCCCACCACCGTTTTGTACGGTTTATTGAGCGACTGTGCAACTTCTTGCAATTCGCACACTAAATCGGTGTTGAATTTTGCTGGTCTTCTTACTACCTTTCCATGAATATACTAGTGGAACAATAAAACAAATAAGAAATAAATCAAATGGAATTAGAAGCGCAAGCAATACCAATTCATAAAAAGGACGTAGGAGACCGTCCACAGCTTTCTCGCTAATCACCACGGTTCCTTTAGGCACTCCAATGCCTCCACACGTTCCAATACGTAACAGAGTTGGATTTTTGCATTTGGCATGGTACAAAAGTTTAATGATTTCATGAAGAAATACGGTGAGTGATGCCACGCCCATGCCGTGCTACGGAAAGAATACACAAGTAAGTACTGCAATGGAACAAATTCATACCTACCGAAACGGCAAGAACAGGGCCTACTTTGTACATCGAGCATCTGTGCGATGACTCCGCTAAATCTATCAGTTCATGTTTTATATTCAATTCGGTAGCCACTAGTTGAGCAAAAGCTTTCATTCGATGGCCAGTACCGCCCATGCAAACAAATTTCACATCTCCAAAATGTTTCTGTAACTCTTCTGAACTTGCGGAAATGTTCAGATGATATAAATGGTCAAAACTTAAATTTACCAAGTGTTTGTTTGGTAAAGTCAAAGTGCCATCACGACTAAAAAACATGGTTAACGCAAAGTAAAAAGCTTTAAAGGCAACTTACTTTAGAACAGTTTCAGAATCATCCGTTTCTATTTCGTATTCTTGATACATGTTGAGAGCAGTAAATCTCTGATTCGACAACAAATTTATTGCAAAATGATCGTAAAATTTTGGCTTAAATAATGTTTCCCTTAACACTACAGTAGTGTTTTACAACTTTTCTCTGTAATAAGCTTATCAAATGATAACGTAAAATGTTTGTGTGTCAACAAAACGGTTGCTTCTGTTTTCTCCTAATCCGGTATGCCGATCGCAAACTATTTACTAAAACTATGGCTTCTTTGATACACATATCTTTCACGTGTATGACACATGCAAATTGTACACAATGAGAGCAAATAAAATGCCCGTTGCCATAGTATCTCAATGTTAGAAGAGCATGTGATCACTGTTCAGTAAATTAGCAAGATTTGCAAAATGGTGTCAACATTGGGCGTAATCTAATTGATTGCGATAGTTAGATATGTGTGTATTGAGAACACTGTCATAAAAACAAACACTTCGAGAAACTATTCAATAATTAAAAAATTTATTTGAGACACGCACACGAATTAGTTGTAATCATTTATTAAGATCATTCGATATTTCGTATCATCAAATATCAATTAGACCAACAAATTGGTTAAATTCTAAGAACATGATATTGGTTGATATGATGGCGACAAACAATGACAATAAATTAGGAAACATTCACAAACAGCTCATACGAATATATACAATCTATAAAAGGTTACTTGGAAGAGAGTTGTCTCGATGTATGCTTGAATAGATGAAAGCCACTAGGCGAATGACTATGAGGCAGCGAAACACACCGAGAGACGCTACAGGTTGCCAAGTGGGTGGAGAGGGAGAGTGACCCAGCGAGCCGTGGGGGTCACGCTGACCAACCGTGAGATGCCAGTGAGACAGCGCTGCAGGTAGCTCGATTATCACACACCCACTCTGCTTTTAGCTGGTCTTGCTTGTGTCCGACTGAGGTGAGCAAGCTTTGTAGTTTTCATCCATCTCGTCATCACTATCTATTGCCATAGTGCTGTGATTGTAGAGACCCTGTGCCATCAAGTGCATTGCCAGTGGGTTCCGACAGCCAGTTGACTTCTTGATTTTAGCTCGCTTGTTTTGGAACCAAATTTTGATTTGAGATTCGTTGAGTTTAAGTTCGCGAGCCAAGTCTTGTCGGCGTTTCTCGGTGAGGTATCTGTTATTGAAAAACAGGTCAGGACAACGTTACAAATTGAATAACAATTTTATTTACCGATTCTCTTGGAATTCTTGTTTCAACCTAGCAAGTTGTTCGGCAGTGAATGCGGTACGAGGCCTTTTTTCGTCTTTTTTATTATCTTTCTTTTTAATTTTCCGAGATCGGGGTCCTATGGAAACAAGACGAATAAGTTAGTTTTTGGTAGCAAGTGTTGGTGTTGATTAGATCAGGTCGGCGTGCAGAGATGCAAAGCAGAAGGCATCAATGCTCATGTCAGTGCTCAAGACAGATTAATTACAACTGGATTGTCCACTTTGCTCGGTGACATTGACAAACGAGCGAGGGACATGGCAAGCAAAGCGCCCGGGACCACCAAGGAGGAGTGCGGCGTCGGTGGTGGGTCATTATCTATTCGATTTATTCCAATAATGTCACTGGTTGAGAGCGATGGTGGCCGCCATCGCGCCTTGTCACCTCGGCTCGACTCACTCGACACTCCATACATCAAGTGGCGCACTGCCTCGCCGCCTCTCAACCACTGATGCGCATCGCGATGACAGTGCCACAGTGATCTGGCAGTGCGAGCCACTGCACTAGCGGTGGTCATTGTCTCGCCGGTGGCACCGATGTGACAGTCAACTAGCAAACTGAGCATGCAACTGTCGCAGCTCAAGAACCATTCCACTCGACATGAGCAAGAAGACGAGACCTTGTTACTGCTCACTGTGTTGCTAGGACAAGCCGACTAGTGAACTGACAGTGCCAATGACAGCGACTCGTTTTAATCACTTTTTAATGAGCTAATGAGGAGATTGAGTGAGGATGGATAGATTGATGCCGTGCCCGTGGCGGCAGAGGGCCACCGCAAGCGACATTTCACTCGGCTGACATCGCCATCAGAATGCGAACATGTCACTCACTCCAAAGTAGATGACTGGTTGCAGTAGGATATAATGAACAACAACCAAAGTAACAACTGTCAAACTGTTTACTTTATATCAAGATTCGCTTTTCTCTTCATTGAAGCTCCCTACACATTTGGGTTGATCATCGACATCACCGCTTGCGTAGTCGCACAAAAGTAGCATTTTGTTTGGCATTGTTGCTGAATGTTTGAAATTAGTACATATTTTTATTCTTGTATGAAAAGCATCTACTCGAATAGATTTAGCGTTGATTGCAACCGAGACAAACGACCAACACTAATCGACTTGCACTGGGTGGTTCGCGTTTTACAAGTAGCGCGCTCGCTGGTCAGTGAGCTATGTGATCGATTGGCACCATTGGCCAATCGACTCTCTCTCTCTCTCTTTCTATTTGGCTCACCCGCTTATTAGTATAAGCTGTGCACCTTCTCTACCAATTGACTGCTCTGATTTATGATATATTGATCGAGCTAATCTGGTCCAAGCACAGTTAGTGTCGACGAACCGATTAAAGGACAAAATGGAGAGGCACCAAAAGTGAACTATCGAAGAATGATTGGCACATAAAATATGTAAGCATTGCAAGTCAATAGAAGTGTAATGATCATCTTGACACTGGGCTCTTTATTTAATTGAAGCCATTCGTCAGGGAACTAGTGACGGGCCGTGTCGGGTCGCGACCACCTCGGTTTTATCTCGCCGCACCAGACACAAGGCACGCTGGGCGGTGTGGCGTGTTAACACAAGGGGCAGGCCGTGTTCCAGTACATTTTGGGCTATATACCCTGAGCCATTTTAGGCCATCGTTCTTGGCCAGATCGTTAATTCTGGCGCGTGCTTGCACCAGCCGAAAGGATACGGCCGTGCGGTGGGACCTTGTGCACCACTGTGCTAGCTCTAATTGGTTAATTGAATTTCCGGCCGCCTTGCTCTAAATGTGAGCCACGATAAAGCAAGAGGAGAACAACTACATCTTCTCGCTGATAAACGGCCGGAGCGACGGCACAAGTGGCGGCAAAAGGTCATCAAGGCAGAAGTAATTGGCTTGATGCTGTCCCGGTCCTAGATCAGATCGGACAAAGCCTATTAGAAAACAATTACACAGTCGATATCGTTTGCAGAGCCCACCAGGCGAGACGCCGAGGACCGATCGACAAGCCAAGCAGCTATCGCATGCTGTCCACGCGCGCCAACTCAATGCCTGGCTGGTGCCGCGTTGGGCTTGTGTGGGACAGCGATCACATACCGATAAAACATCTCCACCAAGCACAGAAAGAGAGAGAGAGAGAGTCACTTTCACTGACCGAACGACAGCTCAACACTCAACACGACAAGAAAAACAAATTGAATTTACCAAGTTTTTTTATGATCGGCTATAGTTTCTTAATTGTTTGTTCTATCACGAGAAATAAAATTGTTCAAATCAAATAAGACAAAAGAGTATTGGAATGAAAATATGGAATGAATGTATTCTTAGCCTGTATTTGTCATAAATATTGAGCTCCCCGGTGACCACCAGAAGCGCTGGCAAGA
The DNA here is from genome assembly GCA_011762765.2 of Rhinocypha anisoptera. Lineage (NCBI taxonomy): Eukaryota > Metazoa > Arthropoda > Insecta > Odonata > Chlorocyphidae > Rhinocypha > Rhinocypha anisoptera. The sequence continues at coordinate 4,613 of WURS02452571.1, forward strand.
CTAGCTAGTAGGCGCGCAGCCGGGTGCAAATTCAGCACCATTCACAAGTGTCGTTCGACCGAATGGTTGGTGAGCAAGGATAAGGCTAATTGGAAGTAGCCATCAGGGTGCAACGCTCACTTCGAGAATTGCCTTTGCGGATCATTACCTTCGTGATTGCTGCCAGCGATACTACCAGTGTGACTTGCTTCGGATGATCGTGCGGAACTGGCAGCTCGGAGCATTCTGATCACTGAACGACAAAACATTAGCGGAATTGAGGCAGATAAACAAAGCAACTGTTTACTCAGATGGCACATTCAGCTCAATTGTGCGCTTAATTAAATTAAATTGAATCTCGATTCGGCTGCAAATGGAATAACTGCTTTCACGTTTCTGGCTCGACTACCAGTCTAAACCATTTAAATACATCCCCATCGCGTCCACTAAAGCAGCCTCTCATTGTCAATCTTTCGTGAGACAAGCATGATTCTCAGGTTGTTCCCACTAATTAGTGAGAATAACCAGATCATATGTAATCATTAGCCATTAGCATAAACTGAAATAAGCCTGCCAATAGCCTTGGTCATTCAATCTGGGAACAAATAAGTGCTGATGGACGTTATAATCAAATCTCAATTGAGCTTGATTCGTTCCAAACTCGACCACCAACAGAGACTAGATAAACAAAAATCTCCAAATACCAAAACTCCAGACCGACTCCAAACGTGAAACAAGTACATCAGAAAAAGGACGGAAATGTTGGGTGCCGGCACCAACTCATTTATCACTATCTTCATTTGTTTCTGGTCGATCAAGCGCAATACAGTCTATACATTAATCATCTCCAGTGGTCTAACGTCAAATTGCTCACCAAGCAAACTTGAATTGCCTTAAACATTTCAACAACTTCATGTATGCTAAAGTGCGTGTCACAATTAATCAAATTAGCTAATTAATTTAGATTAGATGATCATGCTTGTTGGAGAGTAGTTGCGCTCGTAACGAAACCAGTCGCACAATCTATGCGTGACTGTCAAGAGGGTCACCGACTGTCACTGTCATGTCATATGGCAAGGTGTGTGGCCAGTTGCCACTGAGCATCGTTCGGTGTGGAGTGGTGCTCGATTCAAGTGGGCGCTTTCAATCAAAGTGACTTAACTTGAGCTATTTGAGTGAAGAACAAATTCAACTTTAAACTTGAACTATGGTTTTAATGTTGATTTAGATTCAATATTTTCGTGTTGTTTATAGCGACCAGAATTGACCGAATTTTAAAGAATATGTTGACCCGTTTCATTTCCAAGAGTGTAAACACACTCGCACACACATGCCAACAAGGTGTTAACTTTCAATTCAAGATTTGCACGTGCGCACTTCTAGATCACCATTAATGATTGCAGTAGCTGGAATTCCAACGGAGCACCAGTAAAGTCCATTTCATTTCTATAGCTCTTTTGCCCTAGTGTTTGCAAGCAGCTGCTCCGATGCTGCATCTGCATGGCGGGAACACAGTTATTAATCGATATGCCTGTCACAGGGCTAGATGCCGTTTCACAACCATTAGCACTGGCCGCAGTGGCAGCGGTTCTCCTCGTTGTTGCCTTGCTCAGCCGACCGACAGACTAGGCTGCCGGTCGCCCGAGCTCGGTCCACGCTTTCTCCACCTCGATTCGTGTGTGCATGTTTATTAATGCGATAAGGCACACACATCGACATGACGCACTAGCGACTGACTGCTATTATAAGACCAAGTGCCTCATCACTAAGACAATGGCATTCGGTTGACAAAATGAGCAAGCTAGCAAGAATTTATGAATCGGCAATGGCAGTGGTGCGCAGTGAGCGGTGAGTGGTGAGCAGTGAGCACGCCGATGGCATCTCACCAATGCTTGGCTGCGATTGACTGCCTCGCTCCAGTCGATTAGCCCAGTGCAGCGCTTTCGGCCTTTCCCATCTCGCCCGGTATGGCTCCGGTGCTGATGATGGTGGTGCTGATGGCGGTGGCCAATGCGCTAGCAGCAGCCAGTTGACGATCGAGTTAGCAGCGACAATAACGCGTCAATGCTTGCCCCTCCATCACGACCGATTGACTCTTCATTTTCATATCAAACTAATGGCGCGGAACATTGGTTGAATAGTTGGCCAAATTGGCTCTCGTTCGGGTACTCCACCGACTTGGGTCTTCTCTGCCCGCTAGCTCTTTCCCCGCTCCACTGATCGGTTGTAGTGTCGATCCGGGGAGAGGAGCAGTAATTAAAACGATCATCCAAACACGAGCCGACAGTAACAGAATGTCACCACAAAGTGGTGTAGCAAACTTATCCGATGCTCAGAGAGGTCACTGTCGGAGCAACTCATGGCCACCATTCATCAAGTTGCTAGTCAGTCTGACCACCACTGGGCATTGATTGGAGTCGAAGATTTAACCGGCTTGGCAATGAAAGCACTGTGTCTTAATTAGGCAAAAGTTTGGATGCAAGATGAAGGAGCCAGACAAGGCCATGGTTTAAGACGAGCCCAGACCGGTAGAGTGGCGTGGCCGCAGTCGACCACGCTTCTATCCTTATATCTCCATAACGACGCTGCGGCATGTGTCAAAGCATAGTTGAAAAGCACACGGCATGGCTCACAATTAGACTCGTCTAATGTCATAATAACTGATCGAGTCCATAAAACGAAGCTACAACCAAGTCAATTGGTATGAAAGCATGTCCAGTCTGTACTTGACTCACTTTCAAGCAAGAGCAAATTAGCATCACTCCATCCTGATTGTTGGTGTAGTCGTTTATGACTATTTTATCGCACTCACACCGAGTGCAGTGACTGGTTGAAGTGATTGGATGCTAATCTGCGCCAGCCCGTCAGCGACGTGTGCCGTCTGTAATAAACGCTGAATTTATTACTTGATCCAACTGGTTGGCTCTAATAGCACGCCACACAGACCGCGTGGGCAGCAAACACCAAATTGAGATAGGCCAGCAGCCGTTTCGATAGCTCAAAGCGAATGCCAAGAGCATCAGTAACTGGTGTAGGAACAACAAAGTGACAACTCGGCACGAGTCCTTTTTTAGGTTCAAGAATTTTGTGTTTGACTGGCAAATCAAACATTTGCATATATTCTGTTCATACGAGTTGAATGATTTTGGCATATCATCATATAATACAATAATAAAAACTGCCAAATTGGTTGTCAGCCCTTGCAAGCCATATAACGAGTTAATTATAATTTCAAATACAGAATTTATTGATCAACAAGGAATATGGCCATGTACATACAAACAAAGCGAAATGTTTTTTTATGATATGATGAAGCGACGTAAGGAATGGCACAAGTCGAAAGTAGTCATGGCAGTGGTGGGTTGCAAGTCGGCTGCGGCCGTAAAACTCACTGCCCAGTCGAGTCAAGCCGGACGCGAGTCAGCAATGCAGACAAGCTGACAGCTGACAAGCCAAACCACTTGATCCGATCGCTAATTTCGCTTTAATTAATCGATCGGATGCGACCACAACGCGCATAATTCCTTTATTTATGATTATGCTGCTTTAATTCCCCAACCGGAGCCTGAGATATTTTGCTTGAACGCACCTTATGCGGTGTTGGTAAAAATAACTACAGCCAGCTTCCAACCACACTTTGTCACGATGACTAGCAACATTGCTCAGGCACTATTCTGTTTCAATTAACTTTTCATCGATCCATTTTTCCCTCGATCTCGTCAATTTGTCAACTAGCAGTCAAACAAACAAACACACACACACACAGCCGGGTAAGAAAGTAGACCCCGATGTCGGACAGACTACACGGGCACAATAGTCTTTGATCTAAGTAGATTAGTGGACAGTGGCTTTCACCAACCACTCTATTGAGAGTCATTGAGGTGCAATGAGGCAAGAAATCATTGGTCTGCAGTGTTCCATTGTGACAAGGCCCGGTAGAAGCAGCTAACGGAGTAAGTCAGTGGCAACGGGACAAGGAGCGGCGCAAGGCCACCGGTGCGACTACGTTGGTGGGCAGCAGTGTCCAAATAGAGTCATCTGCCAGATCGAGCCACTGGCATGATGAACATTTCAACAAATTGCAAGCGATAGTGGCTTGCAGCTCACTAGCAGCGCGACAGTGACGCTTATCGGTGCTGACCTTCCCTGTGACTGGCTGCTCATAATCGATCGAGCGCGTCCGAGCTTGGTCTTGAATGCAGTAAGGCTAGCCATAAATAACTGGCTTAGTGGCCTGTCACCCCTTGTCTCTGCTCATCCGATAACATTGCCAAACAGAGCTGTGATCCCAACAGAATCAAACTAGTAATTAGCAGAGATCAAATTGGCTTGTCACAACCACCGGCACTAGCATCAAGATTTATTGTACACCACCAGCAGTGAGCCATCAATCGTCATTGCATCCTCTCACATTGCAATGGGTTAAACCTCTCAATCAGGTGAGTGGTCGACAAGCACTGTGAGTGTGAATTTGCAAATAGATGAACCCATAAATCAGTAAATTCTGAATGACTGCCTCAAAAACAGAAGTGGCATCAAACAAATGAGCCACCGTTAACGGTCAAATGCACAGCAGTTGATACTGAGAAAGGCAAACAAAGTTCACTATGCTGGGCAGAGTTGGATGTGTCAAGCAGCTGAATGAAAGGAACGCGCGTGTCGACCCAGCCCGATCAAGTTGCTCGTGCGACACTGACTCGTCTTCATTGAGGTTGCCCTCGATAGCACTATTGTCAGTTGTGTTTGCCGTCTCTGGCTACTAATTTGACGGAAATGGCCTATGTTAGCCTGGTCCCCACAGCAAACAATGGTGAATTCAATGAAGAAGATATCCGAGTCAATAAATTAATTCCAAATAGCTCATAGCTTTCAGTGTGTTGACCGGCCCGGATCCAATTGACTTGTCTCACAGACTCCATGGCTGTCCTTATAGCCGTTTATATGATTTGGCTACTTAATACAACTTGACTTGGTCTCAACTGCGTGGTACCAAGCAGTGCAAGTCGACCAAGTGTGCGGTCCCAGTGATCAATCAACGCAAGGTGTCAGTATTTTGATTTGCGTCTTTAACGCTTTTTGTGTGACTACAATGGAAATGGTCACTGTCACTGGCAATGGTTGGTTGTTGTGCGAGTTGAAGCGCGGTCCCGAGACGCACTGCTAGCCATGGCCCACATGCTAGATCCTCGATGCTCTGTGTGAATGGCCGTACAAGGCACGAATCGACCACAAAGCACGGCCTATCCCGCCACACAGGTTGCCTGCCCTAAGCACACGCACTAGATCACCGTGGTAGTAATGGGTCCGCTAACAGACACCATAAATCACGCTCTTCTACACAGTGCCCGGGCCCAACACCGAGACAAGGCAATTAGCAACGCGTAAACAAGTCAAAATATTTGTTCATGCCAATGAAAGACCAGTGATAATTAGCAATGATCACCAAGACTTGCCACCAGCTGCTGGTGACATTTGCAGTTTTTTTGCATCGTATCAAGTACAATTTAGATTCAATTAAAAAATAAAAACATGACCGATCGGAGTAGAAAACACCTACCTGAGGAAGGTCGATCAGAGTATCTTGTGCAGTAGACCCAAGCTGGCCAAAGAACCGGCTGTTTTGCTTTCTCATCAAGAGGCAGCGAATCTTTTTTCTCTCTCTTGGTTAAATCAGGAGTAGTGACCAATTGGCCACTAGTTGAATTGGCTTCTTTCGAGTGATTACTTAACGAACTGACACTTGAACTCTCAGAATCCGAACGCTTGCGTTTTCCGGACACCAAAGTGTTAATATCAAAGGAAAGTTTTTGACTGTTGTTGGTATTGCTAGGAATGCTGCTCGCGTGGCTCCCCGCAGATTTGTTGACTAAGTTGAGAGAAGAGTATTTCTCCTGTAACTGCTGGTAGTAGGTGTAGAAGAGAGTGCGATCGGCGTCGCTCCGTCCAAATTCTGGTGAGAGGATGTTATCGATGGAGAACTTGAGTGCTCGACTCGCCTCCTGGTGGGCGGCAGATCCATGCGAAATGGTGATCGAGTGAGGACTAAGACTCTGGAGTTTTTCCAGCGGTGACGAGCCAGTGCTCGAAGCACTCTTGGGACTGGCAGGCAGACGACAAGAGGACTTGTAGCCTGTGAGCGCAAGTGGTTGTGGTGGTGAAATTGACCCGGGACGACCCATGCTGTTCCTCTCGTCTGTCTCGTTCGACGTCTGCGGCAATTGTGAAGGCGAGTCGCACTTGGGAGATTCTGGCAAGGAACTTGTCGTGGGACAAGGCGAGGTAGCGCTCTCGGAGGCGGACACGGCCGCAGCAGCCGCCGCAGCTGCCGCAGCCGCTGCCGCCGCCTTGAGGAACAATGTCGCGTCCTCCACCGATTTGGCCGATTGTGACTGGGCCTGAGAGGGGTAGTTGTTCAGTATATGCTCAATCGAGCCACTGTTGATTGGGCCGGCCATTAGCGACTGCAAAGACTCTGACGAGGATAGTGAACTTCGAGAAGTCACATCCAACGCCATACCTCTTTGCTTTAGCAGCAAATATGGCCCCCACAAGTTCTCGTAAAACCAAATTTTTGCAGATTTTTGAGACAAATCACAATTAAAAATTTCCTGTTCTTGTTGATTTAAATTGTTGTGATGGTGAGTGGATAACATATGATAGCTTGTAACATGAAGATTAATCAATGGCTTCTCTTTTCCATGGTGGTTATGAATTAAGAAGAAATGCTTATCGCTTAGTCACTTGATTGTACACTAGTGAATTTTGCTAAAATATAAATATATAAACACACACTGTTAATAAAGAGAAAAACGTAGTGCTCTTGAAGCGTGAACGTGGTTATGCTTTAGTAAAACTTGAGAGCAGAATAGATCACTAAAGCGAACTTAGTAGCCGATGTTATTTGCCAAGTGACGAGTTTCAAGATCTGCGGGCAGGACAATGTGTAGAGTGATTGTCGGTGTCGCTGGCCGATGGTGGTGGTGTGGCTTGTGTTCAATGCGAGTGCCACCAAATGAAGATGCTCGTGATGACGATTTAATGGCTATATTCGTGGTGGCTTGCCTGGCTCGCGTTCACATGTGCCCTTTGCTGGTGCGTTGTCTGCAGCCGTCTGCACTGTCGCGGTCAATTTGAGTCTTTGCTCTGCGCGTTGTCTCTCGATGAGATCCCACCGTATCGGCTTACTACGGTTTCAGTATGGTGGTTGCATCGTTGTTCGCTGTGCTTGCACTACATCTCTATTCGCCGTGCGGGTGTGGCCCGCAGACTGAGAGACCCGCCTCTGCTCGACTGCCAGCACTGGTAACTGGTTTAGGCGTGCTTGAGGCGCGCGCGTGGTTCAACAATATGCGCTGCACTGTATATCCGCGCTCAGGCGGGCGCACGAGGAGTGTTCTCCTGATCGGCTGGCCACTGCAGCGAGGCTGGCCAGACTACACCGATCGCATGGTGACACCGATCATCACCCACCAGTGGTCGATTACCTCTCACAACACCGTCACAACACGGTGACATTTTACACTGAATACTTCTTCCAAATTTAAAGAAATTAAGTCGCCATAACATTGTACACCTCATCCTTCTCAGGCTGCACGAATGGTTGATCACCTCTGTATGTTATTGGCCTCCGGCGATGGTGAATTTTAGCGCCCAAGCACCTTTCTGATAATTAAAATAAATGAGCTTCTACTGTGGAGGGGTGCTGGTCGGCTTCTGCTTTCTTCCTAATCGAGCCACCATTTTGCTTGGGAATGACTGGTCGTGATTAGCTATCGCGATTCGGCCACTAGAACTGTCTTTATTAGTTGGCTTGGTTCAAACAACATTGTCAGTGACGGTGAATGATGTGGTATCGCCAACTAGGTCCTATAGTGACAGTTTTACAACCAGATCCAATGGTGGAATAGCAGTAAGATAGTGAGGAGAGAGAGAGAGAGAGTGTGTGTGTTGTGTTGGTTGCGGGCACCAAAGCCGTGGTGGTGGCACCAATGCGTAGACTCAGGCGGCTGTCAGGCCAGCGATGATTAAGTAATTTGAGCATACTCTGCCACTAACAGCTCCCACACTACCTCACACTCACTCTAAGCGTGCTTGACAGACTGTGCTGCCCAAAGATAGCATTGGATTTCACAAGATCGCATCTTGCACTAATGACCAGTGACAGTAGTAGTGGCGTGTGCGCAATTGTGTGCCAAAGCAGTCTTATTGTTAGCGTTTAACATTTAATTGATACCTTGCCAGAGAAGCCAACTGCAAAACTGCCACTGCTATCTATAGAAGCAACTGTTGAACTTGAATCGGCCCGTGACGCGTTTCTCTTATCAAGCGGCTATTAGAGCCGGAATCTGAATAGCCACAAGACGAAGCTCTACTTCGGAAGAAAAGACTTCAACTCTTCAATTGCACAAGTAGGTACAGCCATTGGCTCAAACTGCTACAAATCAATTAGACATTCACTCGCGCACTATCATAAGAAGACACAGCCATCTCACAGTGAATCCATCTCATCAGAATGCAAATCCAGCAAACTTGTTCGTCACGAAATTACCCTCAAATATAATTAGTATACTAAAATGAACTGCCGTTCTTTGATATATAATAAAAAATGGTTTGATAAAACGGTCAACAGTTTCGAACATTGATAGTGTTAGTGAGAAAACACAAATTGATAGTTGCGAATAAAAACCTGAACTAGAATGACAGAAAACGAATAGCAAACAGCTTCTGTTGAAAAACTAGCAAGAAGATATAGTGCCCAAGTATGTGGCGAACAAGGGTCGAAATCAATTAAGTCGCAAGTGTGCAGGCAAAGTTCATCAATCAGAAGTCCAATTAATGCTTGCAATTAAACTGCCTATGCATCGATCGACCATTCATCAAGTTCTAAGTGCCATTATCAATTAGCCAACACAAGGAGATAGACAAAGGGTCACTTGCTCATTTGCATTGAGATGCCAAGACAGCTCGAGTGCAGTGGGCCGTGCGCGTGGCGCGTAGCACACCGTGGCTACTGATTAACTCAGTGCTCACGTTGACCATAGTCACACTAGAATGCTGCCAAACAACTCGGTCCTTGCAGAACCAGCGCACCGAAATATAAGCCAATGCTAAGCATGATAAATGCGACGACAGTTGGCTAGCCATTTGATATGAATTGCTTGCGTAGCACAACACATATTAGGTAGCACAACACTAGGGAGAGACCACGAATTGCTCGAATTATTCGGGATCTACCGAATCTTACCGGAAGTAGCTTGCATAACTGCCACAAGACCAAAGCCATAACGCATGCCGTTCTATTATAAGTCTCAGATTTTTTAAAAGAACTTCGAATCTTTGGATAGTCCAAGTATTGGGCTAATCATTAGAAGATTTATTTGCATCAATGCATCGAGGTAGTGATCAATTGCGACGAGGTGCTGCGCGAACACCCGACTATCTGGCAGGCTGACCACTGCTCTTCGGCCCACTGCATGCTCATTTATCTGGATCACCGTAGTAGGCTGTCATGCTATCTATGCTCTCCGGTCGCTCTACAGCTTGGCCACGAGTCTACCAATGCGACAGGTCACCATGGCTGGTTTTCTGCCCAAACCTAGAGACGTGACGTCTCTTGCAAACGTGTCATAATTGAAAAGCCCAACACTTGTGTCGCCGTGTCTGTTTTGAAAAAACAGAGGCCACTTTGGGAAAGCAACAATACGATGCTTATCAATGGCTCGCGCTCGCCAAATATATACAAGAAGGCTCACCTTTGCAAGTTTTGATTGGTTAGTAAAATTAACAATTATTCAATTTGCTGCATGCTCCTCTCTAGTTAGTGTTGTGCTTCTCATTATTCTATTACACACCCAACATGGCAGGCAAGCAAATTGGCAATGGCATAAACATTTAGAAGCGTGAGACGCTCTGAAAACCAGTTGGTGAGTGACGACATTCAACCGATCCGACAATTGTTTTTGTCATCAGAATTACTATGGCCGTCTTTGATTTGGCTATTTGAAATGAACTATACACCCTTGACTTCACTGCTCAAGACCGAGAGTAACTAACTGTAGCAACTCATTTCACTGGTGCAAGTGTCGATGGCTGTCGATCAGTGTGGCAAATAGTTATGACTGCCCATTAGCTGAGACTGGACTCTCTCATTACGCCCAGTGAGTAGTACCTTTGCAAGGGAAATTAATTTTTTTATATCCTCAAACTAGAAAGGTTGACACTGCTGCAGACCAGTCCATAGAAAGTCGGGAAGAATTGAGCCATGCGTGCGAATAACGAGCAGCACCTGTCGGTAGCTGCAAGTGATGTCGGCACTGGCACTGGCAATTGATTCCGACCATGGCCTCGGCTACATTAAGGCTGCCATGGTGCTACTCTGCTTGCGTGATTCGGTGTTATTTGCCGCAACGTGTCACTGCTGATGGCTCCACTGGCACGCAGCAGATTGTTGGAAACATTCTAATTAGGCACGTGCGATCGAAGTCATGCAATAGAACCAATCACAGTGCGTGGGTTTGTCTGGTTGACTGGGCCGCACTGGATGGCACTGACGGACGCAAGCGGCAGCACTAAGCGAAGGGCAGTTCTGATTGGGAGTTTGGTGCCGAATGAGTGGACCTACCACCCAAGTGGGCACACGTTGCCATGACCACGCTGTGCGTGATCTACCATTCTACCGCAGCATTCTACCAGTGGCATGTATTGAATTAGATAGATTGAATCAAATCAAAGTGGCGCTGGCTTGCTCGATCAATCACCTAGCCCGACACCGACCCGATGCCACTCTTCACTAGCTCAGACCTATCACAGCTAGATAGATATGGTGTTACAATTCAGTTCTGTCAAGAAACTGTCTCGGCATTCGATTGCATGGCTGACCCAAGCATGTCGGGTGCTGTTGACAGCTGGTGCCATTGCCCATGCCATTATAGAATTCATCAAATTACATTCAACACAAGGCAACAGTTCAACCGAGCACAGAGCTGTCTTTATAGATGTGTACCAAGTGTGCAGCAAGACAGTGAAATCATCACTAGAAGCTAGCCTAGCATATAGCATATACCCCGATTTGATTGCTTTCTTAAGCAACAGACATTTACTTCACTGGTTCGTTGACCAAAATCAAATTGAGCAGCTCACACGATGATGATGATGAGATGGTCTCGATAGGACATACAGTAAGCTAATTACCGTTGCATTCGAATAGAACTATAGCCAACCAAGTTGAAAGCCTACCACTCATCGAGTGTTACCGCGAATACTTTGTAGCGAAAGCCAATCGTGCTTAATTTCATAGACTGTTTTGAATCTAATTTAAATTAGAGGCAACCAATTTGGTGGTCTTGTCCAAACAAGCAAGAGCAGTGCAGTGAGCCACCAAGAGAGCAAGTTGCCTCAAATTAATGCATTACAGCTGAAGTCATAATCAAGTGGCAGCAATTACATGTTGGGCGATCGACGGGCTGCATTCACAACCGACCAGCACCGAGAGCTCCGGAGACTGGCATGCCGAATTGAATAGGGAGATGCGCAGTACGGCCAAGTTGGCCACTTGTTCACTGGCAGTCTGACAGGCTTGCTTGAACCCAATTGCCGGTTAGTGCTCGTTTGGCCATCGCGCGAGCACATCTTCGTGCAGTCATCGAGCTATCGGTGGTCTTTGGCCAATTCAATTCGTTAATTAAATCCGCAACAGACAGATATCTTGTAGATGGTTGAGAGCAGGGTGCCACACTATCCAGAGGTGAGGCCGCTATAGAGCAAATCGATCAAGCAAGCGAAAATAGAGACAGCGACAGAGTGAGTGACGTGAGGCCGCCTGGCCGGACGCCACCACCGACCCACCGTCACTCTGCCTTGGGTGCTCTCCCTCGCTCGTGCACTCTCCTCGCACGAGTTGTGCCCTTAGCGATCACTCGCCTCACCTGGTGGCCGCTTAGTGCCCCGAGCCGGCACCCTGCCACCCAGTGAGCACTTCTCTCTTTTCAGTCTACACTGAAACCATTTCAATGAACAAGGCAGCTTCATCAACACTAGTCCCCAAAGCGTTTCTAGAGCCTCGGCATAAATTCAGCAAAAATAAATTCAAAATTATTTTAGAGTGAGTAAAAAATTTAAAAAGGGAAAATTACGCTCTTTTTATGCATCAAGCAGGCCTTTTGTTGCTCGACAGACAGCTTAATACCCTTGCGTTCCACCAATTCGCAAAATGTGTAGTAGAAAGTCATTGGACTTTGATTACATATTTTTTCGATTGCTTGTTTAGCTTATTGATTTTATCCTGGATTATTCGGTGGTTCAAGCATCGGTCGTCACCACCCTCACTCGAATCTTTACCTACATAAAATATTGAACAAATAAAGTGTTCTGTACTAATAAACTACTAAACGCTTTGGATTCAACTCTTTAATCTCATTTTTTATTTCCAACTATAAAAATATAATTTAGTAACAAGAATTTACAATAAAGAAAAAATAGATTACCTAGACTTTTGTGGTCAGAAACGGTTCTTTAGATGAAATTGAGAATTTGAAAGTAATAATAGGCAAAATAAACTGTTATAATAATTAAAGTTAGTTGTTTAGATATAAGATTTTTACAATATAGGGACATCCTGTGCTTAGTGGCACTGAAATGTTTGCACAAAATCACAATCGCTCAGTAAGGTTATCTCGCGGAAGGTGTGCTTAAGCGGACGGTGAGGGAGAGAGAGAGAGAGAGTAAGAAGAGTCCAACGGTCAGGCAACGGTTGTGTTTAAATCAGGTACAGATGGCGGTTTCTTTGAGATTCCACATAATTTTTTTAGATAAGAATCCGGGTGTCGAATTTGATCTTGCGTAGATCCAATAAGTAGTAATTGTAATAAATAGTGAGAGAGACGATTGGGAAGATGCTGGTGACAAGCTCGACACCAGTTGAAACGACCTTCACACGCGGCTTCAAGTGCAAAACAAATGAGATACTTGGCGACACAAAAGAACATCATTACCTTAACTACAGCAGCAGAAATGTGAGTAACTTGCAAGTGAATACGGAAATATCTCGTTGCCTTATTCGAGTCCTACTTGAGCTCAAAAATGCGTTTCCTGATCCGTCATAGACAAAATTTTTGCAGTAAAAAAGACAAAAAAGTAAGAAAGCTTATATTACAGTCAAGCACAGAACCGAGCACCAAGTTCAAGTTCAACCTGAACCGGATTTTGTGATAGCAATTGTAAGTGGATAGATGTGTGAACTAGATCTTCCGGTGGAGCGCAGGATTATTATGGTGCATGAGATGATAACTCGTTAAATAGGATTTTTTAATTTCAGGTATTTTTAAACATAGGATTTGAAAGTTTGTTTTTACACCAATCAATAAAGAACATGATTCTAATGACGAGTGGGGTAGATGAGTCTATCCTCATGACATGTCATTAGTCATCATCGTTTTATAAAATGTGTAAAAATTTTAACTTTAGATGAAGTTTGGAATTTTAATCTAAAGAATTCAAGCGATGTAAAACTCAAGATCAAGCAATTCTGATGCCTACAAGCAGTGCTGCGACAAGCCAGTGTTGCATGAAACTTGCACCGTGTTTCCACGGGACTTGAGCGCACACTCACAGAAATGCTTTCATTGTTCACTGAAAGCAAGTTAAATTTGCAGTTCTCACTGAAAATCAACTCAATTTTTCAGTGTAATTTTCAGTGATCACTGAAACCGTTTCTGTGGTTGCACGAGCGGTGGCCTCACCTGGTGGCACATCGTGCGCGCTGACCACTGAGTAGCGGCGCGCGGCACCCTGCCACCTAGTCACCCAGTGGAAAGGCCAGGTGAGGCCACACACGACGTAGGTGCCGCCACTTGGAGAGCGCAACACTTGTGCAGCGAACAAGTGTTGGGCCGTCGGATGACAACCAATCTGGCGCGTTAAATTAATTTCTCCTGGATGAAAGTCAGTTCCAGCTTGACTGCAACAATCCACTGCCACATTTTTCTGAGGCTATTATGTGGGCAAGGGCAGATAAAGGGATAAACCGTCACTTCACAGAAACCCTTGTCAAGAAACATGATATATTAAGATAAAGATATAGATGAGAAATGTGAGCTAGTGGCCCAGTTGGTCAACAAACCTCTCAAGCAAAACGGTAATTATTTTGTTTTTAATTCATTATTCATTACATTTTATTCATATAGTAAACAATGTAAACAGCTTTTCTCTCGGAAGAGGATTACAAACTTTTTTTGGAAACTTATTCTCAAAATGTATTAAACTAAAAAGTTGAAAAAATTTCTGTATTGGTCCTAGAAGAAGACGAACCAACAGTCTCAGAGCTATTTGAGCTAAGGACCCAAATTGGCAAAATTTTTGAGCCCGAACTGCAGCCCAAACGCAAATTTTTCTAATCCAAAAATTAACCCGAATGAGCCCGAAAGAAAACGGTTATCATAAAGCTCAAGTTGATAGTGTGCACTGCAAACTACAACCACATAAGTGAACACATGATGCTCTAGAAGTTTACACGTTTTACGGGTTGTTTGTGTGTAACCTGTTTACACTATGACATTTTAAAATTATTTATTTCGAGTTTTTTGGTTTTGGTTTCGGGCTCATAGTTTTAAAATTTAATGAGCCCAAAACCGATTGATTCCGGTTCAAATGAGCCCAAATTTGGGTCCTTATTTTGAGCCATCGGTGATGATTTGGTCTATTGTTGTCTACGACTGATCTGACTAGATCGCCTTTGAACGTCTAGATCTAGTGACAATGTTGGCACTTATCGTCAACTATTGCACTAATGGGAGATAAGGACTGATAGCCTCCGAACAGCATCGGATTGCTTCCAGCGGCACCGACAGAAGCGGACACTTGGCACTTGCGCGAAGTAGAGCTGATGAGCTGACGAAAATGAAGTGAAAATCAAATTAAACGCGCGCAGGGCATTCACAACAAGCACAACAGGCCATTTGTCTGTGGAGTCGCGCGAGCGTGGCACCGGGCGGCAGCAAGGCAGGAGTCACCAGCGATATCGTGCGGGAATAAATCAAGCCAAGGAGGCAGTATGCTTCGTGAATGGCTGCCACCACCAAGCGAATGTCACTCTTATCGCAAGTCTACAAATCAAAAGTGAAGAATTTCAATTAAATCCTAAGTCGACCGAGTTGAAGCTGATACAGGCTGATATAGGCAATGGCAATTAATTTCCTAGCTTGCTTGGTGCGCAGGCTAGTGAGTGCTGTTGAGCACGGCATTTACATTCGACACCATCAGGCCAACGTACCCAGCACATCCCAGTGTGATGGTTCGCTCGTGCAGTGCATTTATCACCACCACCGACGCTTTCCACAATGCCCAAGTGTGCCCAATTCTCATTCTACTGAAGACTGAAGACCAATAAATCGAACAGTCACTACTCGACAGCTAAGTGCAGCGCCCGTGAATTTATAGTAACACATATAATTTAACACTGCGGAACACTGACATTAAAATAAAAAAATGAAGCGAATAGTTGTAAGCGAGTGGTGACCACTGTCCAAAGTGGTAGGTGCCATAAGAGTGGCTCGGTCCTGTGCGTTACAACTGTCTGGCTAGGTAGCGTGCGTTCCCACCAGCACGGTACCACAATCAAGGCTCGGTGAGTGGCGTGTTGTCGCAGTCTGTTTCGTCATGCATTGCTTGTGGTCGGTGACTCTCGGTGGGCACCTGAAGGTAAATTTTTGTCCCCGGTGCCACCGTGCAAGCGTATCAGTCCAAGTCGATTATCATCTCATCATGACTTCTCACCGCAAACAAACAACGACACGGGCGGTTTGTGTCGGTTTGTTGTCGCGGGCACTGCAGGTAGGCACCCAAGTCGATAGTAGGCTTGCTTTGCCAAGTGAGTAGTGCGCACCCGAGGTGGTCTATTCGCCACCCTACTCCTAAGCGGCTCACCAGGAATTGACTAGAATCGATTCCTTTTCTTGTCTCTTCAGGTAGTAAATCACACTACACAAAGTCAATCATTTGGCCTAATGATAGACAAATGATTGAACAAACAAACTGGGGAATTTCACTTGGGTCTGATTGTAAAGGGGGGACCAATGTTGTCTTTGTGGGAATCGCCTTTGGTCATGTCTGATGATGACAAATCGACATCGAGACGGCGTCATGAAGCCACAGTTGGTCACCGACTAAAGTGCTCGACCCAGCGCCCAATGAGCGCTCCTCATCGCGCATGGGACTGGCTAGTCTTTGGGTGGCCTCGCACCAAGTGTCGTCTTGTTTCGGTTTGTAAGTGTGCGTGTAGTAAGGTGTCGGCGTACAATGCCAAACAAAGGCTCGATTGTGCAAAGTGGCGTAGACATGAAGCGATCGATCGGACAAATTGAAATTTGCTGGCCGTCCAAGTGATCGAGGAGGTCGGTGCTGGTGAGGCCATGTGTTTGAACGACACGCAAGCGGGCGCCTTTGGTGATAGTTTTCTCAGGCTCATCAAAGTCGAGTGCCACCCGACAATGTTGTTGGCACTGTTGCCTCCCAAATCCGTCAGTGTAATCGATTTAGGGGCTGCCGGTTGCCATTTGCACAACCAAATCGGTCCAAAGGTTGGGTAAAACTTTGATGTAAATGGAGCTGCCTCTTCTTGCCATCAGCGATTAATGGATAGACCGCGCGTGAGCAACCTCTAATCGCAATTTAATTGAATTTCGATTTAAAATCTTGATACTAGTCTATATAGGAGTGGATGATGAGTCTAATTGGGTCTCGCAAGAATTGATAGGGAAAATGTTGCAAGCCAAAGCAAGCAGAAAAGCATCTAGACTAGTGAGAGTAGTGTGAGATGGTGTAGTGCATCAAGCCCATTCCATTGATTGTCAGTGACAGGCCAGCAGCTTTTGATAATCTGCACTCTTATTAAAATATAGCACTAACGCTTTGTGACGCTAATCGGACCTATCATGGCGCAGAATCAAACTGTCCAATGCGATTATTCGATGAGAATGAAGACAAAGTTGGCAGCAGCAGAACGGTTGCTTTTTCTAATCGATCTTTATTAATATATGCCCGCTACAATGGCCGGCTCATTAGCATAGAAGTCAGCTTTGGATCGATTGATCCGGGTCTCGGTGTCATCGACATTGACGGTGACCATTGCAAAGGTGCCATTATCATATATCATGATTAGCTTGTATCGTGAAATGATGAAGAAGATGTTGACACAAAAGAAATGCTCGCTAACTTGAAGTGACATTGACAGCGTATGTCGCTTGACAGTTGCCCATGAGAACGAATCTCTGAGTGTCTCTGAGGCTACTAGTTGCATGTTTCATGGAGTCGGGATGAGACCCGGGAGAGGGACGAGGCACTAGGCCAGGTCAGATTAGCTGCCGCGTGCTCGTGCGTGCATTGTGTGTCTTCTCACTATCTACATTGTGCTGCTCATGCCACCCAGAGCCAACTGCACCGCGTAGGATAGATTTGTATCAATTTGCTCCATTTGCATATGGCGGCGCCGACCACTGGTGGCTAGCGACGGCACTGTGCCCAATTATGTTTATATTTGCCTCTCTGACACTTTCAATGGATCGGGCGAATCGTTGCAGTTTGATTCAATTAGTCACGATTGGTGTCACTCGGACTATTGCTGCCCGAGTCGACTTTTCTCGAGCTGCAACCGACCTGCCAAGCTGGCCATCACTACTCTGCTGCGTTTGCTCGTTGGCTTTCCATTGATTTATCTATTACAAGTCTGATTGTTCGCAGATTGCTACCACTCTGATGTCTCGCAGTATGGGATGGCACCGGGTCCATTCATGACGCACACAAACGGAAGCGACAATAGAAAACAAGCTAGAGAGAAAGAGAGAAGTGAAATATTTGGACAGAGTCAGTGCCTCTAGTAGGACACTGACAAGCGCGTAGAAAGAATCACAATCTTTCGAGCAGATGGCCTGCTGTCATGCTACATTGAGACGGTAACAATTGACTTTCCCGATCACTACTCGCTCTCACCTCTATTGAGCCAATCAGCGATGAAGTCTGGTGAGCCACATAGCACGGCACAGGTAATGCCATCACTACTTTTACCTGCAAGACATTAAATAGATCGCCACCAAAGTAAAGTGACTCAACATAAATGCACGATTAGCCTATGTTTAAGCTCAACTTCTTGGTTTGGCAGGTAAGGTGATTGAAAAGTGGCTTGGTTGATTACGCGATTGACTTTGCTGCATCCGATCAAAACAATATTATACTCTATTTGACCACCCGGGAGACTAATGATAGCTTTTGAAGGCCATCCAAAATGCTAGCGTAACTTAATTAAATTATAGACTGATCATCAAGTAAGCTTGGTTCTAGCCAGTTTGTTTGTTTAATCGAGCAGTATAGTGTATATATACATTTGAGAGAGACAAACCTCGAGTGGCAAGAATGGAGAAGACCACCCAGTGAACGAAAGGTCCGCTCTGCGCCCTGTGCAATTAGACCTGATTGTGACTGATGGCCAGAGTAGCAATTTGGCCTGCTCTGCCGCAGAAGCCGAAATGGTGGCACTGGCGGCGGCAAGGTGGCTTCGATCAATGGGCTGGCACTCGACATTTGGGTGCTGGCACAATGGGGGCTTAGGTGCCAGAAGTGATTGCCCAAATTGGGGGCTTGCTCGCACCAGAGAGTAATGAAAAATCGGGCTCAGTTGACGATGTCGGTGCCCAATGTATACTCTCACAGCCCCTTCCCCACCGCTCAAGCTTTGATCGAGCGCGTATTAGTTGATTAAGCACCCTAATAAGCGCCTGCCAGACAATAAACAGAGTGAAAGAGAGGGCAATGGATCGCGCTAGGACTATCTCCCATCCACTGCAGTGACGTAGGCAATGCCTGAGAAGCGGCACCTAGGTGGCAGGCGTAAACTCACCTCAATCGTCTCTGGTTGAGTGCCAGGTGTGGAGCGGACACAACGATTCGCTCGCCAGCACTTGCGTCCCACTCCAACCAAAACCATTTCTGTGAGTGTACTGCAGTGGACCGAAACTCTACAGCTATTGCCAATGGAACTGGCTTCCACTCGGTCTTTTCACGTCTATTCTATCGCCCTGTGTCCAAAAGTTAATTTGATTAATGCAAACGTTCACCTATACAAGATGGCGTCAATCTATTGCTGTTCATCGTCCGTCTAGAGTGGCTTCATTACCCAGTACCGCTAATAACGTTGTGGAGATCACTCAGTGCACACTGACCATTTATGGACAAAGAAATCTAAACGCACTGTTTAATTAATCCAAGTTTCAGTGGTTTTCAACGGTGGCGCTAATCCTAATGTAACCAGTAATTTTGTACATTAAACTTATTCACATTCCCAGTTTGTTACTATGAGGTAATAAAAATGAAAGTGAACTTCACCAAAAACGAGTTTCATGAAACACAACTAAGGTTTGAGTCCCACTGGCTTTGAGTGCAACGTACATCATACGCCCAGTAGACCACACATGTAATATGGAAGTGTATACATTTTCAATGACAGTCTTGGTATGTTTGCGGGCAATGTGCTTCACTAATTGGAGTCATTAGTTGTAATTAACGTAATTAATATGCGCACATCTGTAGCGGATAGTTGAGCGACCCGTTTGTCCAACTTTCGCCTCCATGGCGCCCTGTGATGCCTGCTGGCACTGCCATTGATCGTTTCAACATGCAATGGCCACCCAGACCATATTGATCATTATCGATCCGCTATTTGATCAACTTGGACTATTCAACTATTCAATTCCAGGTGGTGTTTGTTCACTTTGTGCATTTTACCTTAAACTAGCTTCAAATTCAATGTTCAAGTTTTTACCTATTCTCGATTCTAGCTCAAAACGCACATTGAAAACTTGTTTATTTAAGCACAAAACTCAATTACAATAACAGCAACTAACCCATGAACAACTAACACAACTAAATTACGTATAAATTAAGTACAGCACAAAAAACGCAAAAAGCGTGAAACGAGAGGCAGGGTGGTAGCAATGGCGGGCAGAAATATTGATGGCCAAAGTGCCCGATTTGGCCTAGTGTTTGAGCACTAGGGTTGGGGCTGAAGCAAAACATTTGCCCGCTGTGTCACGGGAATGGAATGTTGGGGTGATGCGGACAGTCGGGTACAAGAATTCAATTTGTGCTTGCAAAACGAGCTGGCGCGCGCGGTCCCGAGTGTCAACGCATCTCCTCCTAGACCAATTCCTGGCATGACTGGCCTAATTGTCGAACACAAATGATCAACTTCATATGCAAAACCTCGAACACAATGGGTCGAGCCAAGCATGACAGGCATGGCAAATGACGAGCCATTTGATTGCGATGGCATCGTTCACCTCGGATAAATTCAAACAAATCGAGACTCGTGAGCTACTCACTCTACTAAGAATAGTGTGCTTAGTGGCAACTAGATAATAAATTCTTGCTGATATATGCTTGATGATAAATAATTGACCAAATGTCTTTCTAGATTCAATCATCTAGAGTATTAGCACTGAGAATGAAGGCAATAATCACTGATGGCACTGCTTTGCCACGCTATGAGTTAACACTTGCTTAGTCTCAGTGGCAATGACTAGTCGTGCTCATAATGGAAATTAATTGCGTCTTAATCACTCGTTAGGTGCTAGAAAGCAATACGATGAAACGAATCACTTGAGACGACCTGAAAGCTACCGGGATCGAGATCAGTGGAGGACTAACGAGTCAAGTCACTAGTGCAGCCTCAAGCTAGTGGCGTGTTTGAAGCGGAATAGCTCTTACCACTGCGATGCTCACCAATGTGCTATCGTTGGATGGTGAGCATAGGTGAGCAGTGGCGCCCAGTTCTGTGGTTGGTGGCCTAGGAGGCGCGTGGCTAGCCACTGGCCGGCAGCAATTACTCAGCACTGCGTGCGCGATCGCTAGCCAAGCATTAATTTAACTTTAATCACGAAGCATATGCAAAGTAACGCCTGGATTATGTTCGGCCTGCCACTTCGGGCTCAGTAGAACTGAGCTCATTCCAACGATGGAGAGAAGCTGCCGATGATCGATTGGCACTAGTGGAGCCTATTTTAGGTAGTGCTCGAATGATGGTGAGACAGAGCTGACAAGCATTGCAGGGTCGGCAATGGCGCGACAGACGCCCTTTGATCAATCATGAGACAAGGCACGCTTTGTACTCCTATTGCCTGCTTTTTCTAATCTAATTTTCTTATCTCCACAACACCGCACAAACTCGTCAGGCAGAGTAAACAATCGCTGTTTAGCTTTAGTTTCAGTGAATGAGCTGACATCGGAGAACTGAGTGGCAGAGTGAGGAGAGGCGGGATGGCAGCAGCCAATCGAACATACACTGGCAGAGTGCTCAGCGAGGCACTTCATTAGAGGTCAACTGACGAATGTATCCATTGTCTAGCGAGCTGTGCCTGTCACAAGCCACAATGGACTCTCAATGTGTTCACCACATGTGTCCTCAATTTGATCCACCAAAATGGCGAGGGCCCACTTGTAGATGGTATCAATTGCATATCAACACTTGGATATAGCACCAGACGAACAAAAGACTTACTAAGCATCTCACTCTAACTCTTTCGATCATACATCTAGTTTGCCACTCATTTGATACTGAAAACACCACTGTTAATTTCCTTTGTTTTAAAATTACAATTATCATGTTCTCGTTCTCAAACAAAAATTTTTTATAAGTGATAACAAAAAATATGTGATATACAATTTTTTACAGTTGAAAAAACGTTTAGACAGTTTGAAGCACACAATAATCAACTAGTAATAAAAATACAGATGATGCAACGTTGTTAGAATCAATACTAAAATAATTATACATTTTTCTCAATACAATTAATTACCAAAAAACACTCGAAGCGATAATCTTTTTGTTCTATTATAACACAAAAAAACAGTGAAAAATAGAAAACGAATGCCATCTGACCAAAGTAATTAAAATGTATCAAAAAATAGGTTAGACTAGTCTAGAAAGAATTAGCCAGCAATCTCAATGGTTGTCGGGCAGCGAGGCAGCATGGGCAAGTGGAGGGCGATTAGAGTGCTTCGGTAGGTGAGAGGGTGGGACCTGTGACGCAGCTCGAGAAGAGCAGCGTGCGCCGCCAGTGAGGTCTGGAGCACGCCTGGGGCAGACCTAGAGTGAGTAGTCGCCGCGGCGAACCCTCTTTTGCTCGAGCTCGTAGTGTGGTGCTTGAGTGGTCTAGTGGTGTGTTGCCACTTTGCCCACTCTTTCTAGCGCCTCTCGGAGTCGCCGAGACAAAGCAGATCAAGTCAGACAACACACGAAGACCCTAACTCAAATTTATTTTCCTTATTATAGAATAGAATTTTCTCAGTAAAACCGTATTTTATTACACAAGGAGTTTTTTACCTTGGCTTTTATTCCTATATCTAAAATAAAAAATAACTCTTGTAAAATCAATTACAAAATTTTGCAAGTAGCCTGTAATTCGGTATAAATCAAAGAAAGCTGCTGCAAACTTACGTTTTTGAAAAATTTTAGTTAATTTGATTTTTAAATAGTTTTGAGAAAAAATACATAAAACCCCCACTGTTAAAAAATACAAAAGTTCGAACTATAGGCTCTTCAGTGGAAGTTGTGTCCAAAATCTGATATTGCCTGCGAGATTTTCACTTGCTTGAATCGTCGGTAAGTGTTTTGAAAGAAGCGCCTCTCAAATTAGTGTCTCTCATGTCTCGCTTAAGTTTTCTTCGAAAGATATCTCGACAACCATAAAGATAAATAGATTTGTGGCAGAAATTAACTTGACTCACCCTTTGATGTTATTATTACACCACTTGTACACCAATAGTCTTCCATAATTTAGAAATTATATGTCAAAAAGATTCACAACTCTGAGCATTGAACTTTATTTGTATTGTATTGAAAATATACTCGAAGTAACAGAAAACGAATGCTCACCTAATGGCAGAGAAAGATGAGAAGCTAGAAAATTGTAAAAATAAAAAATTGTCATTTTGGCATACCTGACCTTACACTGGAGGCGTTCTTTGGAATAGCAAGTGACTAAGCATTTACAGTAGAATGGCCTAAGGCCTCAATAATTTATCGAACAAAAAACTGAGTAAAAGCCAATATGATGTTTATTGAAGACAAGAGAAACAACGTTCCCACTACATTCTTCATGTTCTTAATGTGAAAAGCCTATATGGAACTTAAAAAAACTTCACTAACAATAACAAAGTTTATTGAGAAGAAACTTGATCAATTTAATTCCGGGTGTGCAAATATCTCAAAGCATTAGTAGCCATCACCAACTGCAACATTGCGGTGACCACTGCTCAATTTTGCCCCATTATTTGGGTGCCACTTGAATCGATTGACTCGATGACCCCTCAAAGGGAGCATTGGTGGAATTTCCAGAACGAAAAAAATTGTATGAAAACGACGACCAACAAAGTCTTTCACACATTAATATATAGTAGATAGATAGAAATAATATTTTGATTGGGAACCTGCTGCAGCTAACCATAACCACCTCCACCTCTTCTCCACCACCGACTTCTCGGTTTGACAATAGTTTAAGTAAGTTTAGAATTAGAATTCTTCATCAAATCAATATCTCCCACATAAGATCGTATTTGTAACGCATCGTGACATTTGAACCTAAGCAAAATTATGTAAAAAACCTAACCAATCAATGAACCAGCAATCTAAGAAAAATTATGTCCATGGCCACCAAAAGTTTCCTTTTACTTCGCTAAATACCCCATTGACATTTCGGACTTAGAGTTTTACACTTCGGTGCGGGCCGATGGACAGAGGTAGTGGTTTCACCGTGGCATGCTGTGCCGACACGACTCGGTGTGACAGCCTCAGTGGCTGACTGGGTGCCGTGCGCTTCCCATTGTCCATCATGCGTTGGCAATGCACATCACAACAATGCTATTCAAATAGAAACACTGCCAGTATCACAGTGTTGGGTTACCCTATGTCAATTCGTGTCTGTCATTGCGAATCACACACACTCTCTCACACACTACTGCGACCACCACCACGTCGCGCGAGACAACAATCGCTGCGTGTACAAGCATACCAAATTAAACAAATGAAAAGGGCAATCGATAAACAGGGTGCACTACAATGGACGACAACATAGGCTCAATTCAGGAGTGAGCATGCCACCGAGTGCGCGCCACAACAGTGATCCACAATTGGTGATAATGAGTATGGGCAAAAGGCAACATGAGAGCAGTGAGATCGCATGGTGAGCTGCGTGTCGTTAGAACACTTGGTCTCAATACAGTAAAATGCCTGCAATTCGCGTGTTTTTAATTCACAAATGCCTTTATTTTTTAATTCATATAATTCGTGTTGATATATGAACCCTTGCTTACATATTTCTATACTAAAGTGACGATCATTCCTTTAATTAGTAATTCGTGTTTATGGTGAATGGTTCACCATAAACAATAGTTTAAACAATGCAATTTCCAATAATTCGCGATTTTGAACCCATTCAGGCTGTCGATTTATTTGGATAATTCGCAAAATTGCCCAAAAGTATTGCACATGTGAATCAGAATGTGATAACCAGAGACACTGAACTTGTGTCTGCAAATTAGTGCGAGACTAGTGCGAAAATCAAACCGTGTTGCTGGTCAGGCTTTGCAACTAATTTTTACTACATGATCTTTATATATCAATTAATTTGAAGTAAAACAAAACTAATTTTTTTTATTCAAAGGCATATCTATAATTAGCTTTATCTAAACTCAAAAACAAAGACTTGAGCCAGATTCAATGAAGTCTGAAAATTCGCTTTAGGAATCAGTAAGAATCAGTGTTAAGTGTAGAAGTCAGAAGTAGTGTTACAGTACAGAGCTTTATACCAAAATGAGCAATCATCGCAATGATTGGGGAACACTATTAAGACGACTGACTGGTTGTGCAAATTTCTTTATTATTCACTAAAAACTTAATTATTTGCAACGTCGAGCGCACATCGGGCAGTGGAGATGGGGAACAATGTGCTCACAAGTGGAAAGTGAAGCACCACTGGCAGCTGCAGTTCGCTTGGAAAGCCACAGGCTGGATAGTTGGCACCTCGCGCGCCTACCATCCTGTACTTACCATCCTGTACTTACCATCCTGCACTTACCATCCTGCACTTACCATCCTGCACTTACCATCCTGCACTTACCATCCTGCACCTACCTGACAGACTCACCCGACGGGCGGAGGCGCGAGATGGTTGCGCGCATTAGCCTCACTCCAACCCGAGGTCAACTCCTAGAAAGCAGGACCGGAGAAGCGTGTATCAGTTTACTTGATTCATTCCCATGGATGAGAAGCAATTTCAACTGTTTTCAGCGCAGTTAGTGGCCTCTGAGCTGCGAGCAGACGTCGAACATCTTCATAAGGTCTTGTGTTTGGTGGTAGTTGCTGGCTATAGACCGATCGTAAGGCGGGTCACAACCAAACATGCATGAGGTGGAGGTCGTGAGACTACCATTTTGCAGCACCAATGATGAATGATCTCCTGTAATTGAGTTTTAACTAACATGAAGAAGCAATAGAAATGCTAGGTCTTGAAAAAAAGTTAGATTAAAATCTGTCGTAGGTATGCGCATTTCTGCGAAAAAGCCAGTAAGGAGAGAGTGGAACTCGAGGGGGTTCTTACCAAATGCTCTATTCATAACTCAATCGATGTCAACCTAGATGGTAGTAGTAGTGATGGTGCATTACCACTTTGCACGCCCTGTTTGAGTTGCCGCTTGCAAGCCAAAGGCAAGCTTGACCAATCGGTACAGTCGGACAGAAAGCATTCGAGTGACAGTAGTTGAGCTCAGACCAAGATGAGGTGATGCTCGACACTCGCCCTAGAGCTAAATTAGCTGAAGAGTGAGACTCGACAACTAGTGCCACAATGTGATTGAGACAAGCAGAAAGCTCCTCTAGTGTCAGACAAAAGCACTCAATCAAGGAGGCCAATTGATAAGGTAGACCGAGGTGAACCACCAATGGCAGCCACCATTCTTTAGCTCTGCCAGAGTGCCAAACGTCTCGTGCCATCTGAATTAAAATATATAAACAATCAGGATATTCTATTCATCGCGACAAGATTGGCTGACAAGCAAATTAATTTGCTGTGAAACTCTGGTTCACAGCAAGTGAGACGAGCAGACAAGCTGTCGGGAAGACGATCAGCAGAGACTGGGGTTCTGCCTCAGTGCCGTGTTGAGGCAACATTGATCTCTGCTCGCATGCTCGGTGGTGCCCCACGCACTCCCAACAATTGCGCCCAACTCTACCACTCACCAACTTTCTATTAAGTGATGCTTGAGGTTGTACTATGCAATCTATGCAAGATTAGACAAGTTGAAAACCATAACTTAACAAACAGCTCTTATGTTATGTGGTAATTGGTATTCATTATAATGTATGTAAAACTTGCCAATTTTTACTTATTTAGGATGTTCCAAATGAGTAAATTACATAACATGACACATTGATAAATAATAAGAAAAATTAATAATAATAAAAA
Source organism: Rhinocypha anisoptera (assembly GCA_011762765.2). NCBI lineage: Eukaryota > Metazoa > Arthropoda > Insecta > Odonata > Chlorocyphidae > Rhinocypha > Rhinocypha anisoptera. Next base: position 31,093 of record WURS02452571.1, read on the forward strand.
ATCTAATTAGAGCCAACAAATTCGAGAATGTTGAAGTATATGAACAGGATGTGCTGTAACATTCATTGTAAGCATTGGTATAACTAATACTATAAGTCATGGGTCCACATTTTTTTCTTGCTTAGTGTATAAACACTACTTTTCCCACTCTACAGAATACTTACATTTATAAAACAAAAAAATTATTGTTGCTAACATTAGCGTGAAATTCAAAATTTCAGTTTCAAACTTTTCTAATTTAACTAGAATACCCGAATATGACTAAAAATCTTAACCAAAACAGTAGGAACAGTACGCAAATGTTACCAAACTATTTTAACCCAATTTTATGTTTATTATCTATCTATCTACTCTATATTAATGCGTGATCGACTTTGGTCGTCGTCGTCGTCGTTGTCGTTTTCCGTCAAATTTTTCGTTTCACGACATTTTGCACTGTAACAGTTACGCTACTTCTACTGTGCTTAACTGATTCGAATCTAACTTTCACTGTTGTGATTCGAATTCATCACCGATTCGAATTTAACTTTCACTGTTGTGATTCGAATT
>WURS02452572.1:0-14107 GCA_011762765.2 Rhinocypha anisoptera
TGAGAAAGATTCAGTAACCGCCATAGTGCTACTCGTATACCATTCTCTCTATTCGCGAGTTTCGGTACTGGTCACTATAGCTTTAATCTTTTAGTAGCTGTTCTCTTACCTTCCCGTAACCCCGGGTCGAGCAGACCGCTCACAAACGTGCTATAGTGGCAACCACATTGGGAAATCTTGCCTCTTTGCAAATGTTCTTGTTTTTCATTTTTTCTTTAATCCAAGTTGGAAAAAAGTATTCTCCAAATGAAGCACTGGTTTTTTAATGAGATAGAAAATAATTTAATATAAGAATATATTTATTTAACAATTATTGTAACTTACCTTTGCTCCAAATGGACTAAATTTTGGAGGAAGAAAAACAAGTGAAACAAGCATTAGAAGAGCTTTTCTTTGTTTCCAATGTTTCTTATTGTTTCCTAGTTTATAAAATGAAAACTTTTTATGTTGCCATTTATAACTTTTCTAAAATGAAAACAACATTTTTTATGTTTAATCTTAAATTTTTTCTGGCCGAAATAATTCCAGTTTTGTAGTCTGCATAAAGAAATTCATTTTAAAGTTATCACGTAAAACTTTGAATACTGTTAAATATAACTTCGCGTTTTTGTTGAATAAAAAACATAAATGTTAGAAATTTGATAGATGTATTTGACTCCATGAAGAGTAAACAACTGATAAACGCCTACCGTCAGCCATCCTATAAAATTATTTTTTAAAAATCATAACAAATTTTAATGAGAATTTCAAAAACTACTTACAATTTATTGCTATTAAATAGCATTTAGCATGGTTTTATTGGAAAAAATCATGATTCTTTGGCCATCATTACTAGAATCATATAAAAATTTGTTTTTTTTGCTGTTTAAGAAAAGTTATTACATCACTCTGGATTACGACTGAAAACTTTTATGGATTCGGTGGGTACCATACACCATTCCAAATTTTAATTCTTCTAATCCTCTCTTTTAAAGATTTCTTTTCTTCAACTTGATTTTGAATTAGTTCAGCATCGAATTGGTCATAAATTAGTTCTAAAACTCTTGCAGGTTTTAGTTCAGGCTGGCTTACAGAAATTTCTTTATGCAACTTATTATATTTTTAAACAATATCCATTGTTTTTTCGGGTTTGCAAATAGTATCGTGGCAACCATCATTTGTCTGGTTCAAAATTAAAATAACACGATCTCCTTTAACATGTATTCAAGCGTGACATTTGTTCTGTTTATATTTAGAACATTTAAAAACAAATTAATTAATTTTTTATTTACAAATGACAAGTATACTTACTTGAGAATGAACTTGTTATTTTTTTGCGCTATCACGATGATAAATATGATTTTGCCAATAAAATACTTTGGATTTTCTTTTACCGGAAACCCATTTACCAATGTAAAGATCATCATCAATATCTTCAAAGTTATCCTCAGCTTTGTCATCGCCATCTAAAATTCCGATGTATGGACCAGAAGATTCACCACTTGAATTTCGCTTTGTGGTATGACTTTTTTATTCTTTACGAGATAATCCTGAAAAATCGCCACTATATTTGGAGCAAAATTTTTTTGACGGACTGCTCTCAAAAAGCAAAGCTTGCATCATAAAATTTTCTTTTGATGGAAAAAAACAAGTTTAATCTATGGCAGAGTCAACTGAGGGCGTCGGGTCAAAGTTTGTTCTAGAGTTAAATTCAGGTTTGAGCATGGAAGAGCCATTATATATTGATAATAAGCAAAACGATAATATGCGTTCACAGTGATAACTTGAAAGCCAATCGCAGAGAATAAATTCTCATGTCACGAAAAAAATCGAAGCGAATGACAAGGTTTTAGAATTGTCTGAAGTTTTTTAAAATAAAATTTTAAAGTGAAGTTTAATTTTTAAGATAAACTCTTATAACTTATCTCTAACTACCTGCTTATCTTCAGTAAAAATAATCTTTTGCAAATAGCTTTACCTCCTGTTTTGCCACCTCTTTATATACTCGATTAGCACAAGGATCCGGATCATTGCGGTGCCAGCTGGAGACAGTAGGCCAGGCCCACGACAGAACCTTATTTGTTCGGTTGTTGTGCTGTGCTAGTAGTCACATCGGCCACTGGTCATTCTTTGGGTATTTGTTTTCTACACCTACAGTAATGGGAGTTAAAAATTGTATTTAAAACGTCAATTTTTATTATGAAGTCTGTTCAACATATTTTGTAGTCTAAACGTCATAAAATCAATTTTAATTACTTGTCTAAGACGTTTTATATGCACGACAGAAATTGTCGTTTGCCCTTCATGCAAAAAAATCTATCTTAGCTGTCACTTCGTCCAGCTTTTAGCCGTTTAAACTACATTTTTGTTTTTTGGGTGTACCAGTTCTAGCCAGCTCGAGATTACGATTCTGTCTATTCGTAGCACTTGGGTTCAAGTCAATGGTGAACGCGGCAAATTTCTTTTGAAACGCAGCATTTCTCGGTGATCCTCTGATTTGGCGAGAGAATTGAAACTGATTCCTGTGATTGTCAACAAACGACAAATGCAAGCTTTAAAACTGTTATGGTCGATCTGAATTATTTCATTTGTCAAAATGTCTTTGAATTCAAATTTTACAGTTAGCATTGTACTCAAATTAGAATTGCAGTTTAATTGTCTTTTTAAGATTGGAGGATGATTTTTATGTTTGGTTGTCATGTGAGTGTGCATGCTTCGCGTATTACCTCTTTTAGTTGGCACCGCATGATTACAAGTCAAACACACTGCAGAATTTTGCAAAGATGGTTTTCTAGAAAAATACGCCAAATTTCAGCCTTTTTGTTTAAAGGTAATTCCCTTGATATTATATTTTGGGACATTGTGACTGGTCGAGTAAATTGTTTACAGAGGTATTCTAAGCGACTTAAAGTTTGTGGTTTGATTTAATAAACTTGGAAGTGGAGTAAACATTTGATTTGCTTGAGCATGTCAAAAAAATATCAAGTTGCGATCTGGTTAATAATAAATTATTGTTTTAATAAAGAGAAAGAGAGAGAAAAAGAGAAAAGAGGGAGAATGAGAAAGAAAAATAAAAAATTTACTTTGGGCATTTGACGATGTTTGTTGACAAAGTGAGTTGACCAAAGATGAAACAAAATTAATTTATAAATGAAAATTTTCAAAATTATTAAAAATCTCATAAAATACTTTGAGTCAAAATAGAAGTCCAATCGTTTGAACAATTGAAAGTGTGAAATGGCACTGAATGAAACAACTTAACAAGCTAGTTTTGATCTACAACCAGTGGATATTTTTGAGCTGTTTATTGACGAGGAAATCTGCGAGCACATTGTTACAGAAACAATGCGATATGCACGTGAAGTAAGATCGAAACATAATTTCAGCGTTACGGTTGATGAAATTAGAACCTTCTTTGGAATTTTGATTATCAGTGGATATCACACTTTTACTGATGAGCGAGATTACTGGCCAGAAGATGACAATTTAAGAGTGAATATTGTCAAAGAAGCAATGAGTTGCAGTACTTTTTATTAGAACATAAAATACAACATTCATTTTCAAAACAACAATCTTGTCAATAAGTACAAAGACGATCGCTCATTCAAAGTCAAGTCTTTGACATGATAAATGAAAATTTAAAAAAATTTGGTATTTTTGAAGAGAATCTGTCAATTGATGAGATGATTGTCAAGTACTACGGGCGTCACCCGATGAACAGTTGCAAACCGATTTGATTTGGATTCAAGCTTTGGGCTATTTGTGGTACATCAGGCTATTGCTTCAAATTCACGTTGTACACTGGAAAAAGCTTAACAAAGCAGAGTTGCCACTTGGATTGCGAGTAGTGTTGTCAATGCTGTCCATAGTTGATCATCTAGAAAAGTATCAGATTTTCTTTGATAATTTTTTTACTAGCCATAATCTACTTTAGCAACTTCAAGAAATGGGTTTCAGAGCGACTGGAACTGTTAGAGAAAACCGAACCAGTAATTGTCCGCAAACTAAAGTCAAACAAAGAAATGGAAAATTCAGATCGAGGAGCTTTTGATTTTAGATTTGACAATGAAAACAAGATACTGGTAGCAAAATGGCGAGATACCAAATGTTTCAGCATAGCAGACATGTTGTCATTGATTTACCACATTCTTGACCCGACGCAAGCTTAAATCCACATACAAGTTTTTGGGTTCGCTGTTTCTTAAGTGTAGTCTGAGAATTATTTGGATCTTCCATAGCAAAGAAATAAAAATAGAAATAATAAATATAAAATAGAAAGGAACAGCTAAGCAAAACCAATTCACAAACCATGTGGAATTGATACCCCGCTGTGAGGCCCGCCAAGAACCGCGCGGCATGCTTGTCACGTGAGAGGGCTTAACACAGAGAAAGTATGTAACAACTTTGTGACCCAAAACTTTGGCTGAGTAAACGCCCTTCAAAAATGACACCACTGCCTAGAGTGCGACTGCGGTTACGTACACTACATACGGACCTTGTTTATAGAATTTCAGGCACTAACCAGTCGTTCTATATTTCTCTGTCCGGTGGTAACCAACACTTTTACCTTGTCTGTCCAGTGTCGATCACTCGTTGTTGCAACATCTCAATTATTGAAAGTTTTTGTTGAGTCGCCTATTCTTGCGACAAGGAGAAAAAAATGGGAGTTGAAAGTCCTCCCTTTTTTCTGGTTGCTTATTAAATCACACTAGTTGTTTAACGGGTTGTGTATTTTTGGGAAAACGTGTGAACGTCAAAAATAGTATATTTTGCTAATAAGGTAAACATAGTTATTTAAATATGTGGCTCATTATGTGGCATCATCATGTGCATTTGAAATATTGCATCACTGTTTTGCGTGTGATTTATTATCTATTTATTTTGTAACACATTTGGTAACTCTTCATCACACGTGCATCATGACACCTCTTCCAAGGTCTCGAACATTTTTCGTCACTCAAAAAATGCCCACAACGTGTCGTATTCCAAACGTGATAATAATGAGAAATTTTATTTATGTTACCACTGTTCAACATTATTTTCAAAAACTGTAGATTACATCACTCATTTAAATATCAATCACAATCATAATCTAATTATAAATAATTTTAATTTCATAAATGAACATGGTATGTTTAATACTAATCTATAAAATTCTTTTGAATTATTATTATTATTATAGTTGCCATGAGTCATCGTGCTTGCACACGAGACATAAAACGCAATGTTGAAACAGTGCTTTTCGATTGTATTGTGCCTGGATTCTACGGTCCTAGGCAAAGACCAACCAGCAGTCTCAGAGCCGTTGAAGCTATCCTGGCCACGCCTACTGAGATTCGGATGTGACCCAAGCCGGCTCTTTTGAATTACATTGACTTACATTGTATAATAGAATTTTTTGATTGGATAAATCAACTTCAAGAACAGCATTGTACCCAATTCATTGATTACGGTGGTGGTACATTCAAGTGTCATCGCAATGGTGGTTACGAGCCAAGCATAGAATGTCGCAAGCGAATAATCAAAACAAGTGGACCTAGAAAAACCACCAAAGCTTGTCCGTGTTTTGTGAATCGCAAGATTGCCACTGATGGCACTGTATCAGTGCATTATTGCTTGGTGCATCTAGGACATGAGCTTTAGGTTAAGCACATTAGCCTAACAAGTCGACAAAAACTTGAACTTGCTGCACAATTACTTTCAGTTGGTCAGAATACGAATGCTGTGATTGAAACACTTGCAAAGGAATGGAGTAGAATTGTCTCAAAGTATCCAAACCAAACCGATTGTGTTGTAGATTTTACCAAATTCTACGCTGCGCCAGTCTGGGGAAAAGTGGTTGCTAAGAAAAACTGGGCTAAACGACAACTTGATTACAAAATCCAAAGACCTTTTTTTACTAAAAATATGCAAATCGTATTGAACAGCATCACTTAAAACGCTTTGCACAATTGCTGGTATCCCACCTGAACATCTTAAACTCGAAGAACTTCACTTATTACATAAAAGCAAACTGAAATATCAACTCATTACGACTACGCAAGTTATTACTATTGCTAAACCAGTAAGCAAGCTAATTCATCCGGCCAGGCAACAGAGAATTCAGTTTAAATACAATCGAACAGAGACACTGACAAATACCGCGACCCAAACTGGCATTAGCTGTTACACGGATGGCTCCAAGACCAAAGAAGGAGTAGGCTGTGCGTTCGTAATCTACCAAGATGGACAAGAAAAACATCAGTATTGTTTTTGGTTACCTGACTACTGCACAGTATACCTTTATTTATTTTATCTCATTTAATATTTTAAATACATGTGATATACTACACCTCTTGTAAATTCATTCCTGTAAATACTGACACAACTACTGCTGCAATATTGTATTTAGAACAGTGGTTTTAATACTAATAAAATAATTAACTAACATTTCATAGACAATTGTACGAAAAGTATCTCTGCCAACAAGGTGGAAATGTGAATGTAATTGCAATAAACCATCTTAGCCTAAGAAGCTAAATAGTTTGAATAAATTATAATTTAATTATTCATTACAAAACATTTAATTACCCTAACATAACAAAAAGTCTCTCTTCTGAGGTGATAGCAAGTTGAAAGGGGGTGTCAAGTCAAATGATGTCTCTATGCACCAGCGATAATAACTCGTAAAATTACCTGAAAATAAATAGCTGTTCAATACTATCTAACTTTGTGTACTGATTCTACGTATCAAGTTTAAACTCGAGTAAAGTTGTGAAACATCTCTTCATGTCTATACAAATCTATACGATACTGTATAGAATGTTCTCTATCACGAGCAAGAAACGAATCTCGCGACCAGATTCTAGTTTGTTGAGCTCGGAGGAATTTATATGAGCACAATAAAAATATCAAGTCAGAAGCTTCATAATCGAAATCTAAAAAATATAAATTTATTAAATTTTAATAAAAATTTACAAAGCAATTGCATAATAACATTGCAAAAAAGTGACAAAATTTTTTTACACAAAATAAGTTGGGTTTCTGATGAAAACTTTCTTAAGTTGTGTTGTCAAAACCATCGCAAGCATTTATGTTAGATCTTCGATAGATTCTTTCGATAGCATGAATCTTCTCAGCCCAAATCATATCATTTGTCTCAGCACGTTCATTCCTGTTCAACCTCATTCTTTGGTTGGAAACTTTCTGATGCAATATATTACTTAGTTGATTGTTGGGATTCAACGGTATATTTTGAGAAAATTAATCTTCCAAATTCGAGCGAAGCTCACTCATAGCTTGACTATTCACTAACTTCTATTTGAGAAATATTACCATGGTCATCAAACATATCGTTAAGTTGGGGCTCGACGTTGTTTCGAGTTTCGGGTTGACATCTTTCTATTTTCAAATGATGATCTTCCACTTGAGCCACCTAGACCGTTTGCTCCTAAGGTAAGCAAAAACTCGAGACGATTATGATTGGTTGATTGACCACTTTTGGCATTTGAAGTAACGACACTTACAAAGGAAGCGAGATGCTCTGAGAGAAGCTTTGGAATTGAATGAGTTGAACCTGGAGATGTTTGTTTCAATACACCTGAAAAATTGCCTTGCTCGTATTCGACATCCATATTCAGCGTGTTGTGATTACTATTGGCCGGAGATGGTAAGGGATTAGATTCACTTGATTTCAGCGGAACCTTTCCTTCGACTCTGTCACCCGAGTCTTGGTCGTCCAAAATTAAATTGGTTTTCGATTTGCCTTGATGGAACCTGTAGATGACTAGAATGCGCGATCGATGGCCTAGATAAAGGGCAATCGAAGATACTCGAGTGTCTCTTCAAGGGGTGTGAAATCGTTTTTGTGGCTCTTGTGGTGGATCCATCGCTGATCTTTGCTCGTTCTTGTTGAGAACGTGATCCCGGAAGAAACTCAATGCTGGTTGATTGTAAAAACCGTTGGTGCTATTTCGAACTGCTCGTCGGTAAGCTTTTAGGATATACTTCCAGTAAGCATTGCATTGGACTATACTAATTTTAAAAAATTTATTTAAAAACAGTGATTAACTTTTCTTTATATGACCCCTGGAGAGGGCGGTTTGTACAGTACAAACTTTGTACAACGTGAGTCCGAGAGACTCAACGCGAATGAGTTAGAAATGGCGGTGGAGCTAAGCTGGCGCGCGAAATCTCATCAAAAAGGCTTCACTTTAAGACTCTTTGACTTGGAAATTCGCAAACATTTAATCATGATACTTATATTATTAGAAAGCTTAGTTTATTCTGCTTTTATTTAAGTATTTTATATATTGTTATATTGGATTTTTTCAAGTTATAATGAATTTTCGAATTTAAGTTTTGCTGCTTGTTCTGCAACCGGTTTTCCTCTCCTCTCGCTGCCAACACGCATGCTCAGTGAGCGTCTCCTGGTGCTGTGCTGCAGACCGCGCGTTGCCTTTGGCACACTCAACGCACTCGCGCCGCGGAGAGAGGAGCACACAGTGGAAAAAGGATAAAAGCACTGTGGACTATTTCAACCAAAATTCAATATATTGGGTTCAAGTGCTCTGTGTATTACTTACTTACTTACTTACCTTACCCATACAAAACTCGATTTTTGATTAAGACGTCGGGAACATCTTAGGCGCGTCTTATTCGCATCTATTAGCGTTTATCATGTCTTACGTACGTCTGAGTCGACGCGTCTTAAACCTAAAAAATTTTGTCTTAACTGTGCACGTTTAAGACTACCTCTAAGATGTCAATTAGATTGGTTCAAAATGGCCACATGTCAGTAAGATGCCTCTAAGATTTCCAAAATTCAGATGCTCCTAAGATGTCTCTAAGATCTCCGAATTTCAGATACTCCTAAGATGCCTCTAAGATCTCCAGGTGTATTTATTTTTTATAATAAAATTATAAATTTAGTTAATAATAAAAAAAATTATATATATCTAACTCTATCAAAAAATCTCTCTTTGGACACGGCCAAGTTATACTAACAAGCCAAGTAATATATTAAGCCATTATAAATCGAACACTGTCTTCTTCTCCCTTTGCCTCATGATTCTCTCTCTCCATCTCTCTCACATGATTCTCTATCTTCCTCCCTCTCTATCTACCTCCTTGTATCTCATTCTCTATCTCCCTCCTCTCTCATTATCTCTCATTCTCTATCTCCCTCCCTCTCTCACTCTCATTCTCTATCTCCCTCCTTCTCTCACATTATCTATCTCTCTCTATCTCTCATTGTCTATCTCCCTACCTTTCTTTCTCTTCCTGTCTCTCACTATCCTACTCCCTTTCACTCTCTCTCTCTATGTTCCGAGGGCACAAATGCAAGAATCAAGTGCGGGATTAGCCCCCTCCTCCTCATTTAGGATATCCCATTTTCCGTGAAGACTTTAAGGCCTGAAATTCTCCGATAGAGATAGTTTGGATATTTTAGAGCACGCTTGGAAGAATTAGATGGACCAAAAGCAACGGAGGTAGGAAAGTAGTAGGAGTTTTTTTTGGAGAAGAAATTGTTGCAATTGCTATAAAAAGATTTGCGGAAGAGTAGGCGAATCCCACGCAGGCGGTCATGGACTCTTCAAATTCGCCTCAGAGTTCATTTATTTGCTTTTCTACTCTCTCAGTCGTGAATTTTACCCTTGCAAAGGTTTTATAATTTTTATACGTCTGCTTTCGGAGAATGATGTTGCCTTACTGTTTTTTTTATACGCAAGTATTAAAGATGTCACGTTAATGAGAACTCAGTAAATGTTGGAAATTTATAATTTAATAAGTATGAAAAATAAATAATTGAATGCGTTGATTTTAACAAGATTATCATTTCATGTAAAGAAGTAACTTGAAAAAACTTTGGGTAATTCAAAGTACAGATTAAAAGATGAGGGTTTATCTAAAAGAGAGGAATTGAGTTATTATGGAATTAAATATACCAGTGGGATACAGAGAAATAACCGATATTCTGCTTTTACATTGGTATATGTTTAAGGTTATTTATAAAAATCCAATGTTTTTCAGTTCATTAGCTGTTTATTCACTTTCGGTACCCCAAAAATCCGTATTAAGATTCGGATATTGGAAAAAATATCAAGTCTGACACAAAGACCGATGGTTAAAAATTAACTATTCTTTCTGAGGACATTTTTACTTTTGAGATTACACCCAGAAAAATATGGCAGAGTTAGGTCGTAGTTAGACTCAGTATATCGATTTCCTAATCACAATGTAGAGGATTCCCATGACACAGCTTTCGGAATCATCTTTAAAAGTTAAAGATCATTGTCAGAATTATAGTAATAAATTCAGATTGAGTAATGTATGATGTTGAATGGTAATAATAAAATAAAAATAATAGAATATAAAATATCACTTAAATTATACATAGTTTCACGAATGGGATTTAAGAAAAATCTCTTCTAAGGAAACCTCGATGTTAAAGTAAATTTTAAAAACATATATATTATAATTTATATGACGTGTTTTAATTTATTAAATATAATTCTTCAATTTAAATATAATCAAGCTATTTTAGCAATATTAATAACAATAATTACCGGAGTAAACTTTCTTCTTAGACATTTAAGAACATCTTATAAAATTTTAGATGAATTTATGTAAACATCGATGAATTGCAGTCTTTATGATGATGGCGATGATGAATCCGCTAACAAAATTGATAATGATTGTATTCGGATTTAATTATTTCTTCCTGAAATTAGCAATAATTACTTGCTGCGATCTCTCTTACAATGATTATTTTATTGCATTTTTAAAGGTGTCTAGGTAAAGAATTTTTATTCATGATATTAATTTTTTAAGGATAACAGAGTACTTATCAAATATTAACGAGTACTATTGCATTATGTTACATCAAATTTATATTTTGACATTAATGCGTTAATTTATTGTATGGTTCAATTCTTCTATAAATGGCAATTACTAATAATAAAATAAAGAAGGTAATGGTATTAGAATGACTAATTTATTTCCAATTCTTACTTTAATGGCAAGTGATAATACAAGCACTATATATTTTATTTGAAATAAAGTGAGATTTGCGTTTCCGAAATTATCCTAGCTGAAATTATAACCTAATATAAATCAGTTTGAATTTTAAAATTATCGAATAGCTTTATATGATAAATCTTTATGCAGACATGTCTTTTAACTATTGGTTATTAATAAGGAATAACATAAAAAGTAATGTAAATTGTACTATCGTCTAGCAAATGAAGTAACGCTTTATCGTAAATAATTTGACTATAACAACCCTGGTGATTCACCAGTTAGCTAGATGATATACCAATTTCAATCATCGGAATAAGAAATAGCCTGATTTGGTAACCTCACTCTTCAACTTTTTCAAGCTACATGTTACACGCTACAGAAATTGAAAGCAACTGTATTTCTATTTGAAATTAAGTGATGTTTTTTTTTAATTTTTCAGGCCGTTGGCCGTAGTCATTTATCTTGTACACAACAACACATTCTTGCGATGCATGAAATAGAATTCATATTTCACTTCTATTTTCTTACTAGGGTTAAATTCTGGTGTCCTTACGTGACGCAAATCAGGAATGATGGGGTCGGCAAAATTAAATTCACTTTTGCTTTACGACGAGGAAAACTTGAGTCGGTGATGTGTGAAGTTAAGTCAACTTCGTAGATAACAATGTATGTGAAACGTTTATATTCCAAGTAAGAGTTTCAGCGGTGAGATTGATGATAATAAGTGCGAGACAAGAATTTCAGAGCTATAAAGACAGAATAAGCACAATCTGTAGTTAATCGCGCGGCGTTCACGTCTCAGCAGTTCTCACAAAACTTCCCCAGTTTTCGGGAAACGCAAACTCATAGAACAACGTTCGCGGGTCGTTTCTCAGATTTATCGTCCCTAATCGAATTAAAATCCGTGGAGGCGAAAGAAAAAGTCACTGCAAAAATGGCAGCAAAGTTCAAAGAGGCATTCCGGGTCTGGGAGTTTAGAGGGGAAAGGGAGAGATGGCGAGAGAAAGAAAGAAGGAGAGTTAATGTGAGTGGAAAAGGAGTTGCCGAAGGAGTTCAGGAGAGGAATGAAAGAAACAGAAACGCGTGTAAGGGACGTAGATCAGAGCGTTGAATTTTCCACACCACCTCCACCCTCTCCTTTTCCCTTAAACCGAGACCAGAAGGAATGGTAGCGGGAGATACATCGAAAGGGAAGGCCACGGGTAATCTTAAAAGAAGCATGATGGTGTGTGGGGGAAGGAAGAGGAAAAGAGGGGAACCTGTGAACCATTACCCACTCAATCACCCTTTCGTTGGCTAAACCCCGCACCGTAGAAATCGGTATGCCAGCATGAAAAGCGCGAACCCGATTTAAAGCTGTTCACTTCAAAAGGCAGCTCATTTTCCGGCGTTTTTATTTCTTTCCCAACCCGTCGTTTCTAACACCCCCGGTATGTGGAACGGAGGTGATTAATCGACTGCTTGGAAGTAAGTGAAGTTCAAGATTTAGGTTTCATATTAGATAAAGCTGGGCGATTCCGTTTACAGAGCAATGTGAAGCCACTTGTTAATGTTGAATTCCTAAGAATGATGCTTTTTTGGTCGGATTCCCTCGATAGCTGCGAATTCGTAGCTTAAATATATTCCATGGACTCAAAGGAAGAAATTGCTCTTTGGGGAAATTATTTCTATTTTTTTTATTAAGAAATGTGATTTGATTTGAACATTAATGATTGAAAATGCTGTAAATTATTGATGATGCCCAAGATAGTTGAAACAAAATGTGTGCATTGGTTTAAAAAATTATCTTTAATATATATTCCCACTATCTGTTTAGGAATTTAAACATTTACAATTATAATGATATGAGATCATATATCTGCATATAAATTTAAGATTCTCTATAATTTTATTTAAGGATACAAGGAAATTTCGAAAAGTAACTATTAAAACACTCTTGAGTGGAATAATAATTACTTAAGTAACCACTGCTAATTATTTAAAATTTTATAATTGCATCAATTGATAATATTTCATTGAGTTCTCACTTAAGTAATTTTCTCCACTTGCTTTGTGGGAATACTAAAAATTTTATTTTTATTCCTCGATATATAAAGGTCATTTAGTCGCATTTCAAATAAAAATTGATGCCTGCAGTTAATCCGGTAACAGTGAATGGATAATCGCGCAATTTTATAGCCATTAGTTAAATTCGTCGGGCCAGTATCGAGAAATGTAACCCAGAATAGCGCCCAGACCGAAGTATTTATGAGTCATTAAAAGCTGCTTCTGACTAAAAAGCATAGGTAGAAAACATTAATCTCAGGGCCGAAGTAGAGGAACTAATCGGTCTTGCGCGAAATCCAACAATGGTCCTGTTCAAATGAAAAAAAAAATATTTTTCTACTCTTACCACATGAATTATCTCTTACGCAGACGAACCTCTATGGTTCTCTTTTATTTTCAGGTCTTCTTTCAGTGAGAAAGGCATGACATCACCCCTGTGGAAAAAAAGCAGTCAGAGTTCGTTCCCACTATTATAGCCTGGGTGATTTCGAATTTTATTACCGTCAAAAAATAAAGTCGACGCTCCACGGTGGAGAATCACAAAAGTTTATTCGAGTCAATGCGCTTACTTCGGCGGTCGCCTGCCATTAGGGCGAGAAAAAATATCCCTTCTCCCCTCCCCTCCTCGAGAGCTAATATTTAACCGAATTTATGGATTCTCATGCACACGTGCATGTATTCTGCGGGCTGCCTCGATCGCACTTCACCTCCTCCCGCCCTCCTCTCCACGCCAGTGCACCCGACGACGCAAAAACTGTTCGACTCCCGTCCTTTGGTCGTTCCCATTTCCTTCTCCCGTTCTCCCTCATTCTCTCTCTCTCTCTGTATCACTCTTTCATCCACGGACGCACCCTAACCTAGTCTTCCTATTATTTTTTTCTCTCTGAGGGACGTGCTATCTCCCGGGTGCAGCTTTAGGGGGAGAAGAAATCCTAGCCCTCCTCGCTCTCCCCCTGCTAACTCCCTTTCGCTCGCCTTCTCTCTCTCTCTTTCTCTCACCCTCCCTCCCTTTTTCCCTCTGACACACACACACACACACACCCATTCTCCCACAGTCACCGCCGACGCTCCGCATATAAGG
>WURS02452582.1:0-12500 GCA_011762765.2 Rhinocypha anisoptera
GATCCCATTGTAGAAGACCCGATTACCCGATTTGTCTTGCCGGACTTTTCCATTTTATATATTTGGTTTAATTTCGAAGAGAGAAGAATCTACATGGGGTAAATGACCAGATCATTTTCTCGAATATTCCCGAATTTATCGTTAGCTTTTCTCATGTGTGATTCTGTCGGCTTCGAATTAAATAAAGCCATCTACAATCTTTTTTTGGTATTTGCTATAAGTCTTTTTTTTTTGATGATGGAAAAAGTAAATTAAATCACAATTAAGATCTCATCGCTAACTCTAGTTTTTTTGGTTTGGGTAAAAAATGACTTCTTTTGGGTCGTTTGATTGGCAAGACTGAAATGGAGAGAGCACTAATCGTTCAGATGGCACCACGCTTAATCACCTTCATCATCACCCATTTCGTCTTTTTATATGAAGAGAGAGAGAGAGAGAGAGAATTGAGAACCAAAGAACTGAATTGGATTCTCAAAACGAGGAATACTCCATTCTAGCAAATTCTTGAAATTCTTTGAAGCCAACTTGCGTGATTTATGCTTTGGCACGAGCAGTGACCACACACATGATACGATAGAAAATGGGAGAAAGAGTGAGGGAGAGAGAGAGGGGAGAAAGAGAGAGTCAAATCTCTTTAGGCAAAGAAAGAGTAATTGAATCTATACGAATATTATTATTATTATTGATTGAATGAGCAAAAATATTATATTATATTATATTATAAAAATAATGAAAAAATTCTTGCTCCAAACAAGTATTTTCTAA
Organism: Rhinocypha anisoptera; assembly: GCA_011762765.2. Classification (NCBI taxonomy): domain Eukaryota; kingdom Metazoa; phylum Arthropoda; class Insecta; order Odonata; family Chlorocyphidae; genus Rhinocypha; species Rhinocypha anisoptera. Next base: position 766 of record WURS02452582.1, read on the forward strand.
TCGTTTGTAATTGAACACACACACACATATCACAAAGTGTTTAGCACGATTGATCGGACGTTTTTTTAGAAACGGTCTCGCTTATGATTTCACTGAGCTTCACGTATATCAAAAACTACTAATACGAACCAAATAAAATTAAGCACATTAATACATCTTTGTCTCCCATTTTTCAAGAAAACATTAAAACACGCAAGATTTCTCGGGTTTCAAAATAAATATCATTTATAAATTTTCACTTTATTCACACATCTGACATTCCTCTAATTCGACGCAGAATATTTTTAGAAATGTCACAATACAAAAAAATATTGTAGAAAGGTTCGAGTTTGAAAATAAAATCATTTCTTGCCCTAACTGACACACTACATTGAAAAAATCCCCATATTTCTATAAGTAATCTAGAATAGTTGAGAAACGCATATCTTTAAGCATCGTTTAAATTTCTTTTATCAATTTTGTGCTGTGCACAATTGAAAATGAAAATGAGTCTCGCAGACTCCTGCCGAACGATTAAGGGTTAATATCATAACAGAAGATGTAAACAACAATCAGTATACATCGGTATACGATCGGTATTTTTGTTAATTTCTTACCTTAAAGTTTTGTAAATTTTTTTGGCATGAGTTAGATTATTGATTGTGATAAACATATTCTGATTTGGTGAGAGTACAGTACTGTACATGTACGGTCGGATCCGATGTATATACATGTACACTAGTGTAGAATAAGAAACCGTACACAGAGAACGTACTGTCACTCACTCTTACTCTGTTTTTGCCACTCCCACCAAAAAGGAATGAGTGTGTGCTACGGTAATAAAGATAACAAATCTACTAACTTGCGCCAATTATTTTACAAAACTTTAAGGTAAGAAATTAACAAAAATACCAATCGTTCCCATACTACGTGAAACGAAAAGCTCACTGAAAACGAGCTATAACAATTTGAGCATTTGTGTGTGTGTGCTTGATCGAGATCTAGCATGCACGCCCTCTAGCGTTGATGAGTGAGAGGTCAATCAATTCAATGACAATATTGTGTACATTAATGTGATGACACACAGGTCGAATTTTTTTGGTGTATAAAAAGACAAAGCTCACTTGGCCACTCGCTTTCACTCTTGCCCTCACTCTGTCGGGCGTCTACATTTTTCTTGTGATTATCATCTCATCTTCTTTGGTATTCATATCTAATTTTCATCTTCGGAACATCTCATTTCAACACAGTTATCATCTCAACTTGTCAACATCTTCATCTCAATTCTTCAACGCTAAAGCTAAGTAACTGTTTGTTGTCTTGTCAAAATTCTTTAGTTAGATGAGGTTTTATCTTTTTTAATTTAATGTTCTCTCTCTCTCTCTTTCCTTATCTCAATCTCTCTTTTAAATTCCTCGCTCTTTTCCTTCTACTTCTCTTTGTTCCTATCTTTTCTAAATTATTTTCTATGCACTTTCATAATTGGTAAACGAATGCACAATTGACGAGATGACTTATACAAGTGCACAGTTGCGACAGAAAATTATTTTCTATGATATATATGACATGCAAACAGGTGACATAAGAGAGATCTGTTTATTATTTATATATTTAGAATGCAAATGTCGATAGCCAAAATGTGTAAATACCCACTGGTGTCCAAGCCACACTTCTGATTAACCACTATATAAATACAAACAAACCAGTTGCAATGGGGATGCGATGGGCCCTAGCGGAACCGAAGTAGCTTGGTTTTGTTTTCTGTGTGAGTCAGTGCTGATCTTATTCATTGTGCCCAATGTTCTATCAATTTATGGGAAAGCAGCCATCCCAAAAGCATGCGATATATAAAAGGTGTTCCTATCACACACGAATACCTTCTGGTCACGTGATGGTCGTGATCCAGTGATGGGAGAGACTCGAATGGCAGACGAGATCTCCCTTAATGCTCTTTGTAAATGAATGGCACAGTGAGTGGGAACAGCTAAATTGACAGACACAGAGTGGCTGTGGGTTACACTTTGCAAGTTGCCAGTGAGCTTCCGCCCAAGCTCAATCTCAATGTCACCTGTGTGAATCTCAAGTTGACACTAGTCGTCGAATGTCATCAGAGGGAGTGTCATCTGTCGCAACGTGAGATGTGCTTTACAGAATAAGGCAAAAATGTGCCCAGAGATGAGATGTTGTCCCAATCTCACTGTGGCCTTGATGTGCATGATCCAACAGATGTGAACAGCTTTTTTTATTCGAAAGTATTTCTTTCTCTTTATCCCTTCTCCCTCTCTCTTTTCCCGTCTCCCTCTCTCTTTTCCTTTCTCTCTCTCTCTCTCTCTCTCTCTCTCTCTCTCTGCCTCAGTCTTGTCTTTTAATTTATACATCTCTTCAATTTTTGCTCAACCACTCATCTCAGCTCAACTCTACTCATCCAGCTCTGTCATTTAATTTTTTTATCTGGTCAGTTTTCTTTGAATTATAATTAAGCGACTTTTTAGAAGATCACATGAAGAGAAACAAGTCATAAGCTCAGTTTGGCTTGGATAATTGAAGTCAAGAAAATGAAAATGCAAAGAAGTTGCAGTCAAATGGAATCGCTACTATGTCTATATCTCGTCTCATCTCAACATCTATGTCTAACTTGGTTGCGGTGAGTGAGTGAGCAAGTGTGAGAATGAGTGGAAAGGAGGAGAGGAGTTCGGAGTTTCAAGTGTCCCTTGAAAAGGTGTTCTTCGATGCATCCGGGCTTTCGCTATTTTGCTGACCGTAGTCTCGAGAACCTTGATGTTTGTCCCATACTCTACTTCTACTCGCTCTTTTTTCTATTTGGCTTTGTTTTAGTTAGAAGTAAAGTTTGAAATTGAGCTACAAATGTATCGTGTTTCAATGGCCCAACTTGGTTTCGGTGAGTGAGTGAGCAAGTGTGAGAATGAGTGGAAGGGAAGAGAGGTACCACGTGTTTGGAGTGATGCCACAACAGTTTCAAGGGTGTGCTTTGATGCACCCGGGCTCTCGCTTAACCGTAGTCTCAAGGACCTGGCTGTTTGTCTCACACTCCACTTCTACTCGCTCTCTTCATTTTACTTAGGAAAAGAGTTTGAAAGGGAGTGAGAAAGTTCATTTGAATGAGCAAGTGTGAGAATGAGTGGAAGGGAGGGGAGAAGTTTGGAGTGATGCCACAACAGTTCTCAGGTCTCCTTAAAGGGTGTGCTTCGGTGCACCCAGGCTTACGCTTAATTGCTGACCGAAGTCTAAGGGACCTAGCTGTTTGTTCCACACTCCCACTTCTACTCGCTCTCTTCTTTTTTATTTAGCTTTATTTTACTTAGGAATAGAGTTTGAAAGGGAGCGAGAAAGTTCATTTGAATGAGCAAGTGTGAGAATGAGTGGAAGAGAGGAGAGAAGTTGAGAGTGATGCCACAACAGTTCTCAGTGTCCCTTAAAGAGTGTGCTTTGGTGCACCTGAGCTTTCGCTTAATAGCTGACCGTAGTCTCGAGGACTTGGCTAACTTTGAAGTCAGCGATCACTGGCTTTAGGCTTTATAAGGCTGCCTTTTCCCTTGCACGAGGCTCTTTTTCAATTCAAGCGTGAATATTCTCGTGTGCCTAGCGATTGAGGCTGAGCCTCCCATGTAAGTTGCTCCTCGGCCGCTTGCCTTGTGTAGCACGGATACGATCCACTAGGGATGGAATCCTAAGGCAAATGAGCTTGATTGATGCCTATTCCATCCCGCCCAAAACGGGTCTATTCTCTGCTCCCAAGCCACCTTATGGCTCACTAGCCTCTATCAACTGGTTCTCGGCTCTGTCTGGACCTCCAAACATTGATAAAAGCTAAGTAAACCCCTCTTTGTTGTTTAGAACTTAGTTCTGAATTTTGGAATGAGACCAGTTCGCATTTTCAGGGAATTTTTGAAGTTGAATTTAGTCAGAAAAGCTGGAAACTCCGACATAAATCAATTCCTTCTAGCGTCTCAAGGAGTGGCAATTAATAGAAATTGCTACAAATGTATCGTGTTCCTATGGTCTAACTTGGTTTCGGTGAGTGAGTGAGCATGGAGTGAGAATGAGAAGAAGGGGAGAGAAGTTCGGAGTAATGCCACAACGGTTTCAAGTGTCCCTTAAAGGGTGTGCTTCGGGTCTCTCTCTCTACATTGTTTTGACTGGATTTCTATGGCTGGACAACTTGGTTTGGTGGACTGGACCATTCTAATCTTCTGTATACGCATCAATATTGTTTTATGTATACTTTATATTTTATTTTTTAACTATATATTGTAATTATTATTATACAATTTATTTGTATCTATTTTAAATATTTTTTTGCAAAATAAAATTTTTTTTGGATTCTTTTAGACTTTTGTTTTTGTCAAACTATAGTAATCAAACTCTAATGACAGTGTCTTTATTCTCTTTCAAGATTCCCTTCTTTTTATAGATGCATTGTTTTCATTAGGCATAGGCTTAGGCATAGGCATTCTATGCCTGGATAACTTGGTTTGGTTGAACACTTGGCGATTCTAACCATAATAGACTTGGTGATATGGTGACATCATTGGCTTCTCATGGTGTCTTTAGAAACTTAGCCTATAATAACACAGCACTATGATTCGGTCCTGAATGGGTTAATTGAAAGTGAGTTGAACCGGGAGAATAATTTAACTTATAAGTTAATTGTTCAGTTACTGAATTTAGTTTCCTTTAATTTTCCGATTCTAAAATCAGTTTTTGAAAAGTTAATTTTTCAATGTTTAGTTCAGTGCGGTAGATAGCTTCACTTATTTTGAATAAATTTATTCTAATTCTTTGGATATTTTTACAAATAATTTTTTACGTAATTACATTAATAAGAAATTTGAACATAAAAAATCATTCATCGACTGAATTGCCTTCGATTCCAAGCTTTTATTTCAGTTTTTCGAAATTTGACAGATTCTCAATTGATGGCAATAGATTGTCTATACTTGCAAGTTTTCTGTTGGAGAGAAAATAATAAAAATTAGTTGTTAAAATGTAAAAATTGCTAATTTAGAGGTTCAACTACCAAAGTTGCAAATTGAAAAAATTGGATTTTTGCAAAACCAAATTGTTATTGTACAAAGAGTTGTTTTGAATTCAAAATCCACTAACCTACTAATTAAAATTTTAGAAATCTCCAATTATATAATCAAAAAAACAATTAGAGATTTCTGAAATTGTAATTACTAATTAGTTTGAAATAAGTTGAGCAAGAAATGAATAAAAAGAAATTTTACTTGTATTTAACAGATTGTTGATTGATGGAACAAAAATATATAGAATTTAAAGTTGAATTTGATTAAAGTAAAGGTGCCAAGGAAAGTAAGTTGCAATGGCCGGGGTGACTCGGTGCGCAAAGACATAGGCTAGTCTCCCTCTCACTGTTCTCGCAAGTTCTCAGTTAGATCTCAGTTCGAGTCACTCCGAGCCACGTGCTTCGGCCTTCAAAAGACTTTTCTCTTTAGAGTAGTCTCACAGATGCGACAGATGGCGCTAAAAAAAGAGAATAAGATAAAAAGTTCCACTCAATAGATAATAGAAAAGTTTCTAGAATAAGTATAAGAAATAAGAATAAGATTCACAAGCAGATAAAGAAGATTGTGCTTAATAGATAGCAGATACCAGTTCTCGAGAAAGATCAAGATCGAAGAAGAAAAATAGAAAATTGTTAACAGAATAGTTCTCACAGATTGCAACAGATAGCGCTAAAAAGAGAATAAGAGAAATTTCCATTCAATAGATAATAGAAAAGTTTCCAGAAAAAGTATAAAAATAAGAATAAGATTCACAAACAGAGAAAAATTGAGCTTAATAGGTAGCAGATACGGTTCCCGAGAAAGTTCAAAATCGAAGAAGAATAATCAGAAAAAGATAACAGAATAGTTCTCAGAGATAGCGAGAGAATAGGCACATTGCAGAAAAAAGATTTGCAAAAAGTCGTTGAATAAGAAGAAGAAAAATAAGATTCACAAAATATATAATGAATTTGTCTCAAAGAAGATCAAGAGCTCAAGAGTCTAGATAAAAGAAAAAGAATCGAGATGTTCAAGAAAAAGTGTTAGAAAGAAAAGAACAAAGATGCCAAAGATCTTAAGTTAAGAATAAGATACAGAGAAAGATCTCCAAGATAAAGAGAAAAGCACTAAAGATAATAAGAGTGATTCAAAAGGTTTGAGAATAGATAGTTTAGATTCAGAAATGTCTCAAAATCAAGTCAAAGTATAAAAGAAATATGAAACAGAAAATCATTTAGAAATTATAGAAATAGAAAAAGCGAAAACAAGAGATTCGGAAAATTTACAAAATAAAATATGAGAGAGGAGAGAGAGAGAAAGAGAGTTAAAACACTAAGATATATAGAAAAGATTAGGGATAAAAAGTGTGAGAGTTTGGGGGACAACAGATAAAAGAGAATGTCCCCCTTTTGCTATTTTTTCAGTTTAATTTTCAGTCATTTTATTATTGTTTTCTGTCACATTTGCAAATTCGGACAGTGAAATCAGAGAGTGGATTAATTACATTTAAAAAATAAGCCATAATTTATTATGCGTTTTCGGGTACGGTAAACTTGCCTGAGTGCTCGATATGATGATCTAATTTTTACAATAGATGGCGCTATCAATCTTAACAAAACAAAAACTCATTTTTCAAGAACTAATTAAGAGTTTGAAACTCGTTCTCTTTCACTTCTTTTCTCATTTTCGCTTACACTTTTTTTCTCTCTCCCCTACTCACATTTGAGATAATCTATTTTTTGAAAATCTGACAAGAAAATAAGGGAAATTTCCTACCTAACTCGCTAATCTCATTTGAGAAGACCGGAAGAATTGGGTAATTGAATTTTTTGCAATATAAGCCCCAAGTGTGTTTTGGTTGGATTGTTTAGATTTAAATCATTTGTCCACTAATGTTCACATTCACACACAAAAATGGGCGATTCGAATTTGGGTGAGAATTAAGTAAGGATTCTGTTGAATCCATATCCAGAAAGACTAAAGGCCTATTTATGTGAGTTGGGCGTGGCTAATGCATTGGTTTGGGTTGTGGCGAGTGCCACTGGCCACCATCAAATTTATTTTAAAAGAGAAAAGGAGAATGGGAGAGAGAGTAAGTGAAGGAGAGAGAGAGAAAGAGAGAGCACGTGATAGAAAGAAAGCAAAACGAGGGGACAAAGAAAAGGAGAGAGATAATCGAAGCATGGTAAGACGCATAAGAGAGAGAGAGCGAGAAAGAAAGCGAGAGAGAGCGAGAAAGAGAGCGAGAGAGAGAGCAAGAGAGGGAGAACGAGAGAGAGAGAGGACGAGAGAGAGAGAGAGAGAGAGCGGGAGAGAGGACGAGAGAGAGAGAGAGAGAGAGAGAGAGAGAGAGCGGGAGAGAGAGCGGGAGTGAGTGAGAGAGAGTGATTTTTTGTATGTGTGTGTGTAGCCAGACGGACCATGTCGAAGTTGGGCTCCATAACTTTGAGGGAGAGCTTTGATTGATTCGAGCACATTATGGCCACTGGTACATATACTATCGCATAGAGATGTCCACTTAAGACCAGATTGAGAAGAGAGAGAGAGACTTTAAAGTCTGAATAAAGTAGTTCTCCTCGTGTGAGTGTGTGTATGTGATTTATACACTGCTCTGATGGCCAACCAACCAACCACCCATCAGAGATGATTTGAAATGCTAAGTGGAAGTTAGAGTGAGAGAGAAAGAGGGAGAGAGAGAGAGAAAGGCATTAACCAAAGAATTAAATAAAAAATAAAACAGTAGACTAAGCTAAGCAAAATCTTATAACAGTATTCCGGAATTGGATTAAAAACATGAATTGATATATTTTACAATTTTTGAATAGATCTATTATTAATTTTAAAAAACTAGTTAAATAAATTTATAGACAAGATTTAGTTGTTGCAAAACAATGAGCCAGAATTGCTTAAGAGTTTTTGATGGCTTACTATTTATGTCTATTGTTGATTTCAGTAAACTCAAACTCTATTGTCTAAAAGAAAAAGTTGTTTATTAGAAGATTGTTTGGTAAGAAGCCGGATTAATTTATTCTTCTTATTGTTTGATTTTATTCAAATTCCAGTAAAGTTTCTTGAGAGAGAGAGAGAGTTGAGTTGGCCCATAGTATGGACCAAGATCTCTCTCTCTCTCTCTCTCTCTCTCTCTCTCTCTCATTCACTCACTTTCTGGTCTTTTGTATTGTGTGCTATTTGGTTAAGATTTGTGACTAGGATCGATCGAGGCATCGAGTCGATACAGCTACACTGCTGCTGATGCTGCCAATGGTACCAGCCGGGTCGAGGAGATTTCCATTACACGATCAATCGGACAGAGGGACTTTGCGACACCAAGAGAGAGAGAGAGAGAGAGGATGCTAGGTCCGCGTGAGAGATGGGGTTAAGCTCTGAGAAAGTGAGAGGGAGAGATTTAATTCAATCGAAATGGTCTTTTCTTGCTTTCTTCAAGAAGAAAACGTCGACCAAGGAGAAAAAATATTCGTCGAATTGCTCTCTCTCTCTCTCTCTCTCAAGAACTAATCTAATTTGTGATCAATTTTAATTTGATTTAAAAGCTCTTTTCTCTTGTCTTGCTCTCCTCCCTCAAACAAGCTCACTAGATTTCACTATCTTAAGATTCTAGAATCGTCAAAATATAAAGATAGAGAGGAGAGAGAGAACGCTTTCATTTTCTTTCCTTTTCTGCTTTGTGTTTCGAGTTAACAAGAGAGATTTAAATTAATTTAGTTTGATCATCATCGTTTGTGTTGGAGTCCTATCCCACAAACTCTTGGCCAGTACTCCAGACAAAACTCAATTTTTGATTAAGACGTCAAAACCATTTTAAGCCTATCTTATTCGGGTTTCCACTCGCATCTTAAGTCAAAAAAATTACCAACTGAATTGTTCCTAAGATGTCAATTAGACTGGCGCAAAATGGCAAAATATCAGACGTAAATAAGATAATTTAAACTCAAATGAAGTTTATTTATTTATAGATAATTATAATTTTATCAAAATAATAAATAAATCCTAATATAAATCTCCTAATAGTAGTCTAAAGGGGAATAGCCAGTTATCTAGCTTTATTTCTAACTCATTCTCTTGCTCACTTTCTTACTCTCTATCTTCTTTCTCACTCACTTTTTCATCTCTCTTTCTCTCTCTCTCTCTCTCTCTTGTAGTGAGGTCAATCGAATTTGATAGACTGAGTTGTTGTGGACCCAAAAACACGAACACAACCAATGCTATAGTAATAGGTCAGTGGACCTAGCACTGATTGATTGATGAGCCTCGGGATTAGACACTACACACACACACACACACACACACACACACACATAGAGAGAGAGAGAGAGAGAGAGAGAGAGTTGCCAAACCGAGCATCGAGTGTGAGACCACTGACCCCAATCATGTGGCTCTCTCTCTCTCTTGCTCTTTATTCCTCTTTATCATCTTCACTCCTATTTCTCACTTCAATTCTTTATCTTACTTTATCTTTTTAACACTTTTTGTATCTCAGTTTTATTTACTCCCCACCTCTCTCTCTCTCTCTCTCTCTCTCTCTCTCTCTCTCTCTTTCTCTCTCTCTCTCTCTCTCTCTCTCTTACTTGCTTTCTTCTTTTCCATTCTCACTTTATTTTTTCTAATTGTTCTCTCTCTTTAAATTGACGTTGTTTCTTGATTTCTTTCTTACATAGCAACAAACTTTAGAATAAATATATCTCATGAGTGCTTTAATATAATCAGATGATAATCTTTATAGTTGAAAATTTTTATTAAAAATTAATTTAAAAAAACGCAACAAACTCATTTATAAACATCATATAAACATTTTTTTATTTGTTTCATCATATTTACAAAATAAGAAAATTAACAATAAATACATTCAGTTTGAATAAGAATCTAAGAAGAAGAATAAGAAGAAGAAGAAAAGGGCTGATTTGGTGAGAGTGATTAATCAAGAGAGTTGATGTGGTGGTTGGTCAGGTCTGGTTCACTCCACCGTAGCGATCATAGCTTCGCCCGGATCGAGCCTCAGTGCTTTCATGATGAGAAACTCACTGGTTCGATTCACATTGGTGGCGAGTTGGGTGAGTGAGAAGTGAAACTTATCGGAGAAGTCCTTCACCACCGTCTCGTTGCCAAGGTTTACGAAGAGCACGTAACGTGAGCGAGTGAAGGCACCCGGCGGGTTGAGTCCGTCGAGCCGGTCAAAGTACTGCTCGAGTACCACCACACTTGGATCGATATAGTGGAACAGGTAGTTGAATGGTTGGACCGATTGTGGTGTCGGGTGGAGTTGGCTACCAGTGGCCACTAGTTGACCATTTCCGGTCGTTTTGGTTGTTGTTGCCGTATCAAGATTATCACTGTAGAGATGGTCAAGCCGGAAATGAACCAAATCGCTCACAATCTTGACCATGTCGGCACGACGTTCCACATTGATCTGTGGGTAGTCGGGATGGACTGGCATCCACAGTTGACTCGATGTCACGTTTGGTAGGCTAAAGTTGCCGTTCGGGCTCACTGGTGTCCATGCCATCGGACACAACTGACCACCACGGTAGATCTGTTACGGCATACAATCAAACAACAAAATCAATTAGTTTTGAAATCAAAAACCAAATATAACACATATATAATCTTCTTCATTAAGCCTTAGATTTCCAAGAGAACACCATGCAAACTCTTGCATGAAATCGGCTACCCAAGTTCGAAAACTGGGCAAGGTTGTCAGTTGATAGAACTATAACACATTTAATGATTTATATTATTTAGTTTCAATATTCACTTAAAGTCTCATCTTAAAAATTTTCTGAGTGATTTTATCAGTGGCAAAATATGCTCTACTGATTAGACCGATGTGCAAATGCGCAAACAAGTGAGTTTATTTTCACCAAATAAATAATTCAAAATTATCTTGCGGATATTTCGACAAATGTAGCTAGAATTTATGGACCTCTATGATTAACCTTAAAAAATTGAATTTTTTAAAAGCATAAATCATCTTAGATTAGATTGTTGTCAACAAAAGCACTATACCCTAAAAAATTATAATTTTAGCAAAATTAGTTGGCTATTGTTTCAAAACAATACTCACAAGCTGTTCATACAAGTAAAACAATAATAGAATATCATTCCTATTATCCTCATCATTGTTGTTGTTCTATAGACAATGATATCGAATAAAATTGAGAATTGATGGCACCACAAAGTAGTTTGATCGTGATGATCATCATCTCACAAGCTCATCCAATTAGCAATGATATTGTCTATGTGTGCTGCTGTTGTTGTTAGCATCGATCGTGCCTCAACTATCTCTCTCTCCCTTTGTCTAATGATCTTCCATCGTCGTTGTCTGGTCGCATCCACACTATCACATGACCCTTCTCCCTCTCTGATTGGTCATTTTGGCCACTCACATTCTGTCTCGGTCTTAAGTCTTAAGCATTTCCTCTTCTCTCTTTCGTCACTTGTCTTCTACTCTTGAGAATTCCCTTTCTCTTTCTCTCTCCATTTTGAAAAATAAAAAAAGTTTACTTTATCTTTTCCTCTCTCTCGCTCTCTCTCTCATTTTTGCCCACTCATTTTAAAACATTTCACACTTTTGAGTTGGCCTAGCAAGAAATAGGAAAACTCAGTGTTTTAGTTCCTCTCTCTCTCTCTCTTTCTCTTTCTCTCCCAAATTCATTCTTCCTAGCAGTTCACTCTCGAGGTCCAATTTAATTTGGTGTTATCTCATTTCTAATT